>JAYMTK010000314.1:0-24567 GCA_036897405.1 Pelargonium myrrhifolium
GAGGATCTGGAAAAAAAAAATTTGTCCAAACAACTTCTTCTTCAACAATGTCTATAGACATATGATATAGAGCTTGTGATAGAGAAACCAAACAAGGCCTGAGAGTTGGGACAAAATTATAGCTACTGGTCTATTCTGATACTAATTTCATACAGTAATATTTATAAACTAGATACGTGGTTTAAATTTGACCGAGTAAAACCAATATGATAGTACAAAACCCTTTTGAACGTATTTTCCTTTGTAAATGCATGCACCTATATATATATATATATATATATATATATGCTCATTCATTCGGAGAAAAGTACAGTACACCTGTTTTTCAACCATTCGTTTTCCTTGGATTTCTCTAGGACACCCAGTGACCCACAAGTTCACAACACACATGAAACACATGTCCACGTCATTCTATAATTTCTGGTCTCTATATATGTTGTCCTCACATCCTTGTCCTTCTTCACAATACTTGATAATAATTCAACAAAATTTGGAACCTTTTCCACTTCTTTTTTCTTTTTCTTTTTTTTTTTTCTTGACATTGTCACGTGCAATTAGGGGAACGTCTCAATTTTTGTAACAACACTGTTAATACTTAGTTAATACACCAAGCATCTATCATAGATACACTACTTTATTGGTAGAGATCAATATCATGCACGTAACTTGTAGATATTGAAATTTTGTTGTAAAATATATATAAATGTTAAAATTCCGTGTGAATGGTATAATACCCCAACCACTTACCAATCCGTACTCATAAATGTGTTTTGGACATCAAATGAGATAAGTTATTTTATTTTTCCTTCTCTCTAATAATTATTGAACTCAGCTTTACTGATAAAAGGGTATGGACTAAAATTGGTATGGACTAATGTCTGAATTGATGGATGGGGTCGAGTGCACTTGGGATCATGATTTAATTCAAATACTCTTTTCTTTTTGGCAAAATCATAAGGTTATATAGCGGGTCCGTAGTTTAGTTGACACTTTTAAGCCGTTTGTTCACAAGTTAAAAATTTCATTTTTCTCCACGCATGTGTTGAACGGGATCGAAGCAAAAACCTTTTCCCACTCTCACAACACGTGTTAATCAATTACGTCACCCGTGGGTATTCAAATACATTTTTTAATCAATTATGTATGCATGAAAACATTATTATAAATAATAATGGGGATGGTAGAAAAGATCATGAAAGGACAAGAATTTCCCCCCTAAAAAGGTAATTACATATCTTTTTGCTATATTGGTAGTGTGTGAAGTTAATCCTAAAATGACGTAGAAGAAAGCAATTAGGATTAACATTGGTATTAATCAAACTACTAACCATTGTCCTTGTCATCACAAAGTTATTGAAGAGCAACGCACCTTTTTGTAAAAGCTTTTCATAGAGAGAAAGTAACAATTGATAAGAAGCAGCAGATTCGTCACAAAACTGTCAATCATTACAGAGTAAATGATACCAATCTTTATTAACTGTTGAAGAATATATATATTAATTTGTTGCAGAACATTTAGAAGATCGTAGAGAACACAGATTCAATGGAAGGCGGAGACTTGAAGGAGAAGCTGTTGGGGAATATTGATGAGAAGCAGAAGCTGAAGGAGAAGGTGTGGTTGGAGACGAAGAAACTATGGATGGTGGCAGGTCCGGCTATTTTCACCAGATTTTCTACATTTGGGATCACAGTAGTCAGTCAAGCTTTTATTGGTCACATTGGCTCTGTTGAATTGGCTGCTTATTCTCTTGTTTTCACTGTTCTTGTGCGCTTCTCCAATGGCATCTTGGTTTGCATCTATCTATCTATCTTCCTCTGCATTTTTATTTATTTTGATCCTCAATAATATTATTAACTGACCCAGAAATGTTAACCCTGTCTGTGTCAAATTAAGAGCAAAAAAATCTCAACTTTTTGATTCTTGTAATTTAAAATCTTGTGTTTGTTTGGTTATGAGTTTCAGATGAATAGAGTTTTTGTTCACCATGTTTTTTTACCATTTATTCTACAAAGGATAAAATATGCAGTAGGATATAATAGGGCTTGATTTTCCGGGAAGGAAGGAAAAGCCAAGAAAGTAGAAGATAAAATAGCAGAGGTTACAATTACAAACAGAGATATGCATAAGACACAAGCTAAAAGGGGCATATATTTGTACTTCATTTTTTTTTCCTTCATCACTTTCTTCATCATTTTTTTTATTTAACTACATTTTTTTATTGAGAAAAACTACTGTACAAAGTTATGAGACCTTCCCTTTATCATTAGACTGCTTGAGCTATATTATAAGATGAAGAAAAAAATAAGGAACCAGAGACGGAAGAATTGGAGGAATGTTTGCCTATTTGAAAATCGAATATTGCATAGTAATTTTGTTGTGTTATGTTCTGAATCATCTGATTAATTTATGGTTTTTGGATACTCCTGCAGTTGGGCATGGCTAGTGCCTTAGAAACTCTTTGTGGACAAGCATATGGTGCAAAACAATACCACATGCTCGGAGTATATATTCAAAGATCTTGGATAATTTTGACTATGTGTGCAGTTGCTCTTCTTCCTTTGTTTTTATTTACAGAACCAATTTTGAAAGCATTAGGCCAGGATGAACAAATTGCACAAGTGGCTGGGACCATTTCTATTTTAGTATGCGTAATTAGATTTATATTGGTTCTTGGTTGCTTTATGTATTGGAGTTGACATATTAGACTATTTGAGTACATGCGCTTGAATTTTACATTGGCGTGCTAGATGTCCCTGGAATTTCTAGTTAATTAATTAATTAATTATAGCGTGAGAGGGCCAGATATGATTCTGTACCTCTATTTAGCTGCTCTGTTGTCTGCTTTATCTTGCCACCATCTTCTTTGTTTTCCACATTTGTTTGCTTCCTTATTTATTGTTGTGCTTAATTGGTGATAGCTACTGGAGGAGGGTAAGGATGGAAAAGATCATGCTACTCTAAGATCAAAGCTTGAACTTCCTGTGCAGGTTATTATGTCAACTTTCTTTAAAATAATTTGTAAACTAGACTTGTATTTCTGTCTTTTGTTAGATTTGAGTTGCTTGAGGCCTTGAGCTACCTGTTCAAAATGATGGTGTTCTCTATTTTATTTGGTGCTTTAGTATATGTACTATTAAATAACTTCAATTGTTATGTGCTGAAGTATGTCTAGCCTGCATGTGAGCACGTAGGAGTGTTGAACTATGTCAAATTTAAAGTGTGGAATTTGAGGCAGCTTGATGTGTACTAGTTGGACCCTCCAACTATCAGCTTAGGCTTTCTGGTTGGAGTAAGTTAAAATGGTTTTAGAGTTAGTTTGGTACTTTGGTCTTTGGATTGTGGCCCGTCTGGTCCTACAATTAAGCACAGGAGGGAAGTATTGAAGTATCCTTTATCCCTCATCAGAAGCGTGATCGAAGAGACGGCTTCATATATTAATTGGACTCTTGACATGTTATCTAGGCTTTTTTAGGTTGGAGTAGTTAAAGATATGTAAGCAATTCACCTTCTTCTTTTTTTCTCAATCTCTAATTGTTACTAGAACTTACTTTTCTATTCATATATTTTTTCACATGTTCACAAACTAGTTAATGTGAGGGTTTTTTTGTGAAGGAATTTGGAATCAAGCTATAAATGATGATTATCTCTTGCAGTGTCTCAGGTTTCTAGCAGTACATTTGACTATATTAAATCTACTTTTTAAAAACCGAGGAAGGAACTTAATGTTTAT
Organism: Pelargonium myrrhifolium; assembly: GCA_036897405.1. Lineage (NCBI taxonomy): Eukaryota > Viridiplantae > Streptophyta > Magnoliopsida > Geraniales > Geraniaceae > Pelargonium > Pelargonium myrrhifolium. The sequence continues at coordinate 3,732 of JAYMTK010000314.1, forward strand.
TGACTCTTGCCTTAGAACATATAGATATTATGTCTTCTGAATCAGTCTGTTTCACAATTTAACATAAAAGATAAAACTGAATGGTGCTTTTATCATCCAGAAAAGGTACATTATGGATATGAACCATTTTTTACTAAATCATTTGAACTTCCTCCCAATAGCTTTGAACTTTTGAGTTTGTAATTTTGATAAAATATGATGTAGTTGGATAGGCCTTAAATGCTCCCATTAGAAATTATCAATTTCAGGATCGTACTGCCCCATAAACAATATGGGGTTATGTTTGATTTAAATGTTATATTTTCTCTCTGTTTTTGTTTATCATATTTTCCTTGTGTATCTATTTACTTCCACTTTCTAATGCCACAACATTATTTCATGTAGCCTTTTTTCTTTCTTTATATTGACGCATGATCTGGCTGCAGGCAGTTTTGAATTTGCAGGTCCCTGTGGATCATTCAAAGGAAGTTTATGATCATAAGCAGCTGATTAAGACTTTGGTCATGGGTAATTCATCTTGCACTTTTTTTTCTTCTTTTTGTGACACTTATTAAGACATGCAATGGAATGAAGGTTTGAATATCCAAGTGTCATGCATCTTTGATCTCATGCTGATAAATATTTGCTTATGTACGTGGTTAGGAATGAAGACCATCATTTGGAGCATTACTCATGCACATGTACCGCGATCACAGGTTTCCCTTCCTCCAATCTGATTGTTTTTCACATGTAGATATGTGACCTATGATATGACCATTATTCTCTTATATCGTATTTCCAAATATTTAGGTTTCTCCTTCCACACAAGGAATGCATCCGCAAGTGCTTGTTTCGTCATCATCTAATTCTCCAGAACCTCAAGCATTCAGAGGGCTAAGAGAAGATGAGGTATTTCACAATAAGATGATTTGGTATGGGGTTCTCATCATATTATCATGGTCTGATGTTATTTTTGTTAGGTGTGGAAAGCCTGTGGAGTTCTGCCAAGTGGCGTGCACTGCTTGACCCTCTTCAAGGAAAAGGATGAGGAGAGGGAAATGGTCCATCTCTTTTCTCAGGTTTTGGTTATAATGGAACCTCGAGATCTCATGGACATGTTCTCATTGTGTATGCCTGAGCTTTTTGAGTGCATGATCAATAACACTCAGCTTATAAATATATTTTCTACTCTTTTACAAGCACCTAAGATATATCTTCCATTTGCGGATGTTCTCGTTAATTTCCTTGTGAGCAACAAACTTGATGCTATGAAACATCCAGATTCACCTGCAGCAAAACTGGTCTTACATCTTTTCCGGTTGATATTTGGTGCTGTCCCAAAGGCTTCTGCAGATTTTGAACGTATTTTACAATCTAATGTCCCTGTTATTATGGATATCTGCATGAAAAATGCTACTGAAGTTGAAAGGCCACTGGGTTATATGCAACTTCTGCGCACTATGTTTCGAGCTCTTGTAGGATGCAAATTTGAACTTCTACTGCGGGACATTATTCCAACCTTGCAACCCTGCCTAAATATGTTATTGGCCATGCTAGAAGGCCCAAGTGGTGAAGATACGAGTGATCTCTTACTGGAGCTATGCTTGACGTTGCCTGCTCGGTTAAGTTCTTTGTTGCCATTTCTTCCCCGTTTAATGAAACCTCTTGTATTGTGCCTCAAGGGGAGCAATGACCTAATTAGTTTGGGTTTGCGAACACTTGAGTTTTGGGTAGATAGTTTAAATCCTGATTTTCTGGAGCCCAGTATGGCCAATGTTAGGTCGGAGGTAATTTTAGCCTTATGGTCTCATCTAAGGCCTGCACCTTATCCTTGGGGTGGGAAGTCTTTGCAAATCCTTGGTAAGCTAGGTGGGCGTAATAGACGTTTTCTTAAAGAACCCCTTGCACTTGAATGTAAGGAGAATCCTGAGCATGGTTTTCGCTTGATTCTCACATTTGAGCCCAGCACGCCGTTTTTGGTACCTCTCGATCGCTTTATAAATCTTGCAGTAACAGCCATAATGCACAAAAATCCTGGCATGGGTGCTTTCTACCGGAAGCAGGCTCTTAGTTTCCTCAGGGTGTGCTTATCTTCTCTACTAAATTTGCCAGGAAATATTACTGATGGAGGATCTACACCCAATCAGTTGTCAAATTTGTTAGTTTCTACAGTGGAATCATCTTTCTGCAGGTCTGAGACATCAGATATAAAGGTTGGTTTTGTACTCTTTTGTTTTTTTGCTGAAATATAACAAAACAAATATTACTGCTGAAATTTGCATCATTTAATGACTCGAATGGCCCTACAAGAAACAACTTATTGTGCCATAAATATTGTTGTTTGTTTTAGGATTTTCCCAAGTTGATCAGTTTCTGTGATAATTTTTAGGTTATTGCACTCCATGCATGGCTAAGCTCTCCCGACTGGGATTATCACGTGTGATAGATTGCATTACTTTGACATTTATTTTAATACCGCAGTGGGTTTAGTGTTCCATGAGCCATGAGTGTAGCTTTTCTTTTCTTCAGTTAATAATAATAATAATAATAATAACAACAACAACAATAATAATAATAATAATAATAATAATTATTATTATTATTATTATTATTATTACTACTACTACTACTACTACTACTATCTATTTTGTTTTATTTTGTTTAGGTGGGTGGTGGGCAGAATATTGCAATAGGATGTAGTCAGTATATAGTAATTCTGCTTTGTTTTGATTTGTGCTATCATATAATTAAGTTGATAAAATGCATTGCCACCTCATTGATTTTCGGTGCTTTACTGCAGGTGGACTTGGGCGTAAAGACGAAAACCCAACTTATGGCAGAGAAGTCTGTTTTTAAGATTCTGTTGATGACCATTATTGCTGCCAGTGCAGAATTGGATCTTCATGACCCCAGGGATGATTTTACTGTCAATGTTTGCCGACATTTTGCTATAATTTTTCATAGTGTTCAATCCTCAAGTAACACTTCATTTGAAACTGCTACACTTGATGGTCCTATAATTTCATCAAATGTTAATGTCGGTTCAAGGCCAAAGCACAGTGCTAGTTCTAATCTGAAAGAGCTGGACCCTCTAATTTTTTTAGATGCGCTGGTAGATGTGCTGGCAGGTGAAAATAGGCTCCATGCTAAAGCCGCTCTCAATGCTTTAAATGTATTTGCTGATACACTTCTGTTTCTTGCACGCTCTAAACATGCTGATGTTCAGATGTCAAGAGGAGGCCCAGGTACTCCGATGATTGTTTCTAGTCCGTCAATGAATCCTGTCTATTCACCACCACCAAGTGTTCACATTCCCATTTTTGAGCAGCTTCTACCCCGTCTATTGCATTGCTGTTTCGGAAGTACATGGCAAGCACAGATGGGAGGTGTTTTGGGACTTGGTGCTTTAGTTGGAAAAGTCACTGTTGAGACCTTGTGTTATTTTCAAGTAAGAATAGTCCGAGGTCTTGTATATGTTCTTAAATGTCTTCCTATTTATGCTAACAAAGAGCAGGAAGAGACAAGTCGAGTGCTTACACAAGTTCTACGTGTGGTAAATAATGTTAGTGAAGCAAATAGTGAACCCCGCAGGCAAAGCTTTCAAGGAGTCGTTGAATTTCTTGCTTCAGAGTTGTTTAATCTCAATGCATCTATTGTCGTGAGAAAGAATGTGCAGTCATGTTTGGCACTTTTGGCTAGTAGAACTGGCAGTGAGGTGTCTGAGCTGCTAGAACCTTTATATCAACCAATGCTCCAGCCTCTAATTATGCGGCCGCTTCGATCAAAAACTGTTGATCAACAGGTAAATCACGTTGCTTATTTTCATTTAGAAAACAATTATCTCTTTTCTATCCTAAATTTTAAGATGGCATGTAGGTTGGTACAGTTACAGCTTTGAATTTCTGTTTTGCCTTGAGGCCTCCACTTCTCAAGTTGACTCAAGAATTAGTTAATTTCCTGCAAGAAGCACTACAAATTGTTGAAGCTGATGAGACTGTATGGGTTGTGAAGTTCATGAACCCTAAAGTGGCCACATCATTGAATAGACTTCGAACAGCTTGCATTGAGCTACTCTGTACATCAATGGCATATGCAGAATTTAAAACCCCTAATCATTCTGATTTGCGTTCAAAGATCATTTCCATGTTTTTTAAGTCTTTGACCAGTAGGACACCAGAAATTGTTGCTGTTGCAAAAGAAGGCCTACGACAGGTTTGTTACTGTTATTATGTAGGTTTATTTTTCACAATATAATTGGTCATCTAAGAGTGCCAGTTATCATTTAAAAGTATCTGTTCCCTGCTATTGCTGTTTGAACTATGTTTGATAGCTTCATCATCTGATGTTTATTTTGCTCTTTTAATTGATTTCTTATACAGGTTATGAATCAACACAGAATGCCCAAAGAACTTTTGCAGGGCAGTCTGAGGCCTATATTATTGAATTTGGCTCATACCAAAAATCTCAGCATCCCACTTCTGCAAGGCTTGGCCCACCTGCTTGAAGTGTTTTCCAATTGGTTTAATGTTACCTTGGGGTGCAAGTTATTAGAGCACCTAAAGAAGTGGTTGGAACCCGAAAAGCTGGCACAGAGTCAGAAGTCTTGGAAGGCTGGTGAGGAACCTAAAATTGCGGCAGGTAATGCATCCTGTTTTACTTACTGGCACTTGGAGTTGCTCAAACATGTAATACACAAACTGAAGTTATACAGAAGAAAAAATTGACACATTTTTTTATTTTATTTTTTGCAGCAATTATCGAGCTTTTTCACCTACTACCCCAGGCTGCGTCTAAGTTCCTTGATGAACTTGTCACCTTAACTATTGGTTTGGAGGGGGCTCTTTCACCAGGAGAAGTGTATAGTGAGATCAACAGCCCATATCGTCTCCCACTTACAAAGTTCTTAAATCGATATGCAACACATGCTGTTGATTATTTTCTTGCTCGATTAAACGAACCAAGATACTTCAGACGGTAAGGTTAAGATGCTGGGAAGAAGTTGTTACTTTAATAGTCTTATAAATTACATGTGTTGCAACTATTTATCTGTATATTCTTATTGAATGCAGATTTATGTATATAATAAGATCAGATGCCGGGCAGTCATTAAGAGATGAGCTTGGAAAATCAGCACAGAAGATACTTGCATGTGCCTTCCCTGAATTTTTGCCAAAATCTGATGCATCTGGGACTTCAACACCACCTGTGGCTTCAGCGGGTGACGAAGGCCTTGCTACTCCATCTGAGAGTTCCAAACAACAGTCAGCAACCCCAACTGCACCTTCAGATGCTTATTTTCAAGGACTTGCTCTTATTAAAACTTTGATCAAGCTAATACCTGGATGGTTGCCGAGTAACCGTGTTGTGTTTGACACCTTGGTACTTGTTTGGAAGTCACCTGGTAGAATATCCCGTTTGCGCAATGAACAAGAGCTAAGCTTAGTTCAAGTGAGTAGTTTGGTAGTAACTCCTCAATTATATGATACTATAAAATTACCAGTACTTTTACTGTATCTTATGCCTCCCGTGAACTGGCCAAAAGGCTTGTGCAACCCAATAGTCTAAAAAAGTAATAATAGGGAAAACGGATAGTGTATGTCTAGTAATAACAGATATAAATGCATTTGTGGTGTTATGAGAAGTACAATATTTATTAGAAGATAATAATATGATTGGTTTTTTTTTTTTTTTTTTTAAGGGGGGGGGGGGAATATTTAATGCATTTTGACTTATAAACACTTGGAACTTTCTGTGTGTGTGTGTGTATATATATATATATATTTCGTGTATGTCATTAGCTCCAAACTTATCACACATAAGATCGGTTTCTTCTAGGGCATACCAAGTACTTATCTTTCTTTTCTTTTCTTTTATTCTTTGTTGGTTCTAATACATCTATTTTCGATATTGTTTATCTCATGACATATGGTACTCCTGGCATTTGTTATCTTAATTTTTCTGATGCCCAGTATTTCTATTTTCTGGAATCACTTGGATCTAAAATCTTGTTTGGCTTTCCAAGTCATTATCTCTGAATTATATAGAAAAGAAATTTGTCTGCATCTTTACTTTAAAGGATAATCCATATACTCTTTTTTTCTCTTCCAACAATTAATATTCTTGTACGCTGTCTTTTGACAAGAATCACTGAAATGTAGGTGAAAGAAAGCAAATGGCTTGTCAAATGCTTTCTGAGTTATGTACGCCACGAGAAGACTGAAGTGAACGTTCTCTTTGATATGTTATCCATCTTCTCGTATCACACTCGTATTGATTATACCTTTTTAAAGGAGTTTTACATTATTGAGGTATTATCTTGATATTCTACCTGTGCCAACTATTTCTAACATTTTCTATGAATCAGTTTACCTGTTGTAAGTGCTACTGATAAGTATCCTTGATCTCAGGTTGCAGAGGGGTATCCACCAAACATGAAGAAAGCACTTCTCTTGCATTTTTTGAATCTTTTTCAGTCAAAACAACTTGCTCATGAGCATTCGGTAGTCGGGATGCAAATACTCATTCTTCCGATGCTAGCTCATGCATTTCAAAATGGACAAAGTTGGGAGGTGGTTGATCCTGCTGTTATAAAAACAATTGTTGAGAAACTCCTTGATCCTCCAGAAGAGGTAGAGTCTTGCCTTTTTCAATGAGATTGTTATTCTATGACATTTTGGTTCATAATCTGTAGCATGTTGTCCTGCAAAATGCTTTGATTGTAATAGTAAAATGTTGCGACTCTCTTTGACAGGTTTCTGCTGAATATGATGAACCGTTGAGGATAGAACTTTTGCAGCTTGCTACTTTACTTCTCAAGCATCTTCAGAATGATCTTGTACATCATAGAAAAGAACTAATTAAGTTTGGCTGGAATCATCTGAAACGCGAGGACAGTGCAAGTAAGCAATGGGCCTTTGTCAATGTTTGCCATTTCTTGGAGGCGTATCAGGCCCCAGAGAAAATCATACTCCAGGTACTTTTATCTGTTTCCTATTATAAGTAACTATCCTAAACTGCGTAACTTGATGCATCTCATAATAAATTCGGGCAATTTTCAATGTCATCAATATAAGCATAAATTGATTGATACAAATTGTTCTTGTGGTTTGAACTTTTGGCTTATGCTTTGTAATACTTCTCTAGATGGACTCTACTAGATCAGATACAGTTTTGGTTGTTTCTATTACTCCCTATTTTTTGTGCTCCTTTACTAATTGGTTTATTGACTGTTGTTACCTCCTTCCAAATCTACAGTAATTGAGTGGCTTCATAACAATGAATCATGATCTGACATAAACACGAACATATGTATATACAGTATGTGGTGCAATTATTTTATATCTATGTCATAATAAATGCTATCCTGATGTTTATTTTGAGGATGCAGGTCTTTGTTGCACTTCTTAGAACTTGCCAGCCGGAAAATAAGATGTTGGTCAAGCAGGCACTGGATATACTTATGCCGGCACTACCGCGAAGGTTGCCTCCTGAGGATTCTCGTATGCCAATTTGGATACGATACACGAAAAAAATTCTGGTCGAGGAAGGTCATTCAATTCCTAATTTGATCCACATTTTCCAGCTCATTGTTCGACATTCAGATCTCTTCTACAGCTGCAGAGCACAATTCGTACATCAGATGGTGAATTCTCTCAATCGCCTTGGATTGCCGTATAATACTTCACCAGAAAACAGGCGTCTAGCTATTGAACTTGCTGGATTAGTGGTTTGTTGGGAAAGGCAAAGGCAAAAGAAAATGAAAGTTGTGCCTGATGGTGTTGTCCCTAGCCAAAACAATGATGGGCTTAATCTTAGCTCTGCTGATTCTGATTCTAAGTGTCCTACTGATGGATCTACTTTCCCTGAAGATCCAAGCAAGCGAGTGAAGGTTGAGGCGGGCCTTCAATCCCCACGTATCATGTCCCCTGGTGGTGCATCATCTATCCCTAACACACAAACCACAGGCTCTGCTGTCCAACCTGATGAAGAATTCAAGCCCAATGCTGCTATGGAAGAGATAATTATCAACTTTCTCATTAGAGTAAGGCTGGTTCAACTTTCACCATCATTTTATGCTTTATATTCTTGAATTATGTTTATGTGATGTGGAAATAAGAAATGACATGTAATATTGATGTTATGGGATAGTGGAAGAGAAGCCCACTATATATAGGGCTTCATAAGAGTTAACTAATATTCAAATAGGAAACAGGCATCGTTTGAGGCTGAATTTATGGAAACAACTAAGCTCTTCTGATTAAGGCATGATCAACTAATCAAGGAACCCCATAAATCATGGGTTTCTAATATATCTACACATCCTGTCACAAAATTAAGGTGTTTCTAAATAGACACTTGAGTTTGTCAAAAAGCACTAAAAAAAATATGAGACAAGAGCTGTCTAGATAATACAAATTGGATAAGCCATTGACTATGACAAATCCAATGTGAAGCACATTGAGACACGTTTTTAAGTTTGCTGATGCTGGAGTTCAAAAAAAAAAAAAATAGTTTGCTGATGCTGTAGCAGGGGACGACTTATCAGAGCCCTTCACCATAGTGTGGTTGGATTGTGAAAATTGATCATAAGCAAGAAGATTTAGATTGAACAAATCCCAAACCAAAGGCTGACGGTTAGGACACCAATAAAGACATTACAAGCCTATGATTTTTCTCAGAGTGAAGAGATGCCCCATTTTTATGCCTAAAAAAAACTATGTAAGAGACATTGAAAAGAGATCCCAACAGTGTTGAGAGAACAATGTTGGCAGCAAAAGTCTGTTGAGAGACTTTCAAGAACAAGCAGAAGTGATGGTTACTATTTATATAGGGTACTGTATCTTCAAATAGGAAATGGACGTAGTCAAAGGCATAGTATATGGAAGCAATTAAGTTATTTTATTTTATGCATAATCATGGAATCCGTCAAGTTATGTGATTCTAATATATCTCAACTTGTTCTAAACTGCCAAATTACATGAGAGTATATGGTGTGATGTCTTGCATTTTACTCGCGTTTTGGGAAGCAGGTTGCCTTGTTAATAGAGCCCAAGGACAAAGAAGTTAGCACTATGTACAAACAAGCTTTGGAGCTACTATCACAGGCTCTGGAGGTATGGCCAAATGCCAATGTCAAGTTCAATTATCTGGAAAAGCTATTGAGCAGCACTCCATCGCAGTCGAAGGATCCATCCACAGCTCTTTCACAGGGTTTGGATGTGATGAACAAGGTTTTGGAAAAGCAGCCACATTTATTCATTCGAAATAATATGAACCAGATTTCACAAGTATGCTATTGTTCTATGATGTAGTTTTTATTTTATCTATTATTGGATGTTTAATAAGCTTAATGTCTATGTTAATCATTTTATTTCTTTGGCAGATTCTTGAACCTTGTTTTAAGTATAAAATGTTGGATGCGGGAAAGTCACTATGCTCACTTTTGAAGATGGTATTTATGGCTTTTCCTGTTGAAGGAGCCGAGGCACTGCAAGATGTGAAATTGTTGTATCAGAAGGTTGATGAGTTGATACGGAAACAAATCAATGCTGTTACAGTAACTCAGACTTCGGGTGAAGATAATGCTGCAAATTCGATTAGTTTTGTGCTGCTTGTCATTAAAACCTTGACAGAGGTTCATAAGAACTTTATTGATCCTTTCATTTTGGTTCGTATCCTTCAACGTCTGGCACATGATATGGGAACATCAGCAGGCTCTCATGTGAGACAAGTATGGCTCTATTTTTTTACTTTTTTTGTTGCTAAAGATGCATTTAAAAGAAAAACAACTTCACTAGTATACTATATTATCAATCAATAATTATATGAAACACTAAGGTAGTGTTTGGATTATGAATTTTGCTTTGGGAATGAGAGTGGGATTAAGATCTTAAATTACCTCCATTTGACAAGTAATTTAGGCTATTCCATTAGTTTCGTATTCATGAGCATTAATGTATTTCTATACCATTTCATGCCTTGCCTTTGTTTCAGCTTTGCCTTAGAGTATTGCCATATATCATATTCTGATTGAACCCTTGTTTCTCTATTCAACTTACATTAAATAAAGCAACTTTCATTCCAGGGTCAGAAAACTGATTCAGAACATGCGGTCAATCCTTCTCGTCAAGGTGCTGATGTTGGAGCAGTCATCTCTAATTTAAAATCTGTCTTGAAACTTATCAGTGAAAAGGTCATGCTTGTAGCCGAGTGCAAACGATCCATCATTCAAATCTTGAATACCCTGCTCTCAGAGAAAGGTACTGATGCTAGTGTGCTTCTTTGCATACTTGATGTTATAAAAGGATGGATTGAAGATGATTTCAGCAAGCCTAGCACACCTGCTTTTCTCACACCCAAGGAAATAGTCTCTTTTCTTCAGAAACTTTCCCAAGTTGATAATCATAACTTTCCCCCAACTGCTCTTGAAGAGTGGGATACAAAGTATCTTCAGCTTCTTTATGGAATATGTGCTGATTCAAATAAGTAAGTACTATACATATAAAGTTTGCTTTGATTTTGCATTCATCAGGGCATAATGTTATTGTTTGATTGACTTGCAGATATCCCTTGGCTCTACGTCAAGAGGTATTTCTAAAGGTTGAGAGTCAATTCATGCTTGGTTTACGAGCTAGGGACCCCGACATTAGAAAGAATTTCTTTACACTTTATAATGAGTCTCTTGGCAAAACATTGTTCACTAGGCTGCAGTATATCATACAGATTCAGGACTGGGAAGCTCTAAGTGATGTCTTCTGGCTCAAACAAGGCTTAGATCTTCTCCTCGCTATCTTAGTTGAAAATCAATCTATCACCCTTGCTCCAAACTCTGCTAGAGTTACCCCGCTTGCGGTTTCAGGTTCTTTTCCAGGTAGTTCTGGGGTGCTGCCTGAAGTAACTAACGTTTCTGATGAAGCGGAAGATTCACCTCTCACATTTGATAGCCTTGTTCTCAAGCATGCTCAATTTCTGAATGAGACGAACAAACTGAAGGTATTTTGTTTACTTTTGACTTTTGAAAGAAATGGTTTTTACTTTCGGAATCCTGCAGTGTTATCTTGAGGATTTGCATCAAAGTCTAAATTTTAGTGTTAATATCGCTAACCTTACTTTCTATTCTAGGTGGCTGATCTGGTTAACCCATTAAAAGAACTGGCACATACTGATGCAAATGTTGCATATCATTTGTGGGTGTTGGTGTTTCCTATTGTGTGGATGGCCCTGCACAAAGAAGAACAGGTAACTTTGGCTAAACCAATGATTGCACTCTTATCAAAAGATTACCATAAAAAACAGCAATGCAGCAGGCCAAATGTTGTGCAAGCACTTCTTGAAGGACTCCAGTTGAGCCAACCTCAACCTCGGATGCCAAGTGAGCTCATTAAGTATATTGGAAAAACTTACAATGCCTGGCATATCTCATTGGCTTTGCTAGAAAGTCACGTCACATGGCTCTCGAATGAATCAAAGTGTGCTGAGTCTTTGGCTGAGCTTTATCGGTTGCTCAATGAAGAAGATATGAGGTGTGGTTTGTTGAAGAAAAGGTCTACTACATCAGAAACCAAGGCTGGGCTTTGTCTAGTTCAGCATGGTTATTGGCAACGTGCACAAAACCTTTTCTACCAAGCTATGGTAAAGGCAACACAAGGCACATATAACAATGTAGTACCAAAAGCTGAGATGTGTCTCTGGGAAGAGCAGTGGATTCATTGTGGTATTCAACTTAGTCAATGGGATGCATTGGTAGATTTTGGAAAGAGTACTGATAATTATGAGTTACTACTTGACACACTTTGGAAACTCCCAGATTGGACATATATGAAGGATCATGTGATTCCAAAGGCTCAGGTTGAAGAGACTTTAAAGCTTCGTCTGGTTCAGGCTTTCTTTGCCTTGCATGATAAAAATACAAATGGTGTTGGTGATGCTGAAAACATTGTGGGAAAAGGTGTTGATCTTGCTTTAGAGCAGTGGTGGCAATTGCCTGAGATGTCTGTTCATTCAAGAATTCCACTATTGCAGCAGTTCCAACAGCTAGTTGAAGTTCAAGAATCTGCCAGAATTCTTTTGGACATTGCCAATGGAAACAAACTTTCTAGCAATACCGTTGTTGGTGTGCACGGAAATCTTTATGCGGATCTTAAGGACATTCTTGAAACATGGAGACTGAGAACACCAAATGAGTGGGATAATATGTCTGTTTGGTGTGATTTGATTCAGTGGAGGAATGAAATGTATAATGCTGTCATAGATGCATTTAAGGATTTTGGTACCACAAATCCGCAGCTTCATCACCTTGGATACCGTGACAAAGCATGGAATGTCAATAAGCTCACTAACATCTCTCGCAAGCAAGGCCTTCATGATGTTTGTGTGACCATACTTGAAAAGATGTATGGCCATTCCACCATGGAAGTGCAGGTATATAATTTTTTATCTGTTTCATTTTTGCTCTGGGTGGTAGGAAAAGGACCTGTCTCTTTCTTGAATGTAGGGGTTCGCTATTTAGTGGTTACAATTTGTAAAACTTGTGTGCCTTAAAAATCAACTCTAAGATAATTCTAATCATTTTGTTGATTTTTATTTTAGAAATATCAATTGTTATGGTGCAATCGTTCCTCAAATAGATTTGAATTAATTTCAGGGTGTAATTAAATTATTTAAATGTTTGCAATGACTATCTCGAACCTGGTATGGATATGAGAGAAGATGGCTCCTCCTATAGTGCTTAAACCTCTGCTTGCCTACTTCAAAGAGCTCTCTAATTCTTTCTACTGTTGAAAGCTTCTTTTCTTTATTTATCTAGTAAGTGAACAGGAGGTTCGTAAATCACAAATTTTTCATATTATATGTTTCAGGAAGCTTTTGTTAAGATAAGAGAACAGGCGAAGGCTTATCTGGATATGAAGGGAGAGCTTACAAGTGGGCTTAATTTGATAAACAGCACTAATCTGGAATATTTTCCAGTGAAACACAAGGCAGAAATTTATCGTCTCCATGGAGATTTCTTGTTAAAGTTAAATGATACTGAGGGTGCGAACCTTGCTTATTCCAATGCTATCAGCCTTTTCAAAAATTTGCCCAAGGGATGGATAAGCTGGGGAAATTATTGTGACATGGTAATACTTTTAGCTTGTTCTCCATTCTTTCCACGTCATCATTAACTTAAATGCTGATATCCTGTCTTTAACAGGCTTACAAGGATTCTCATGATGAAATTTGGTTAGAATATGCGGTCAGCTGTTTTCTTCAAGGTATAAAATATGGCATTTCCAACTCCAGAAGTCACCTTGCTCGTGTCCTATATCTTCTCAGCTTTGATACTTCCAGTGAGCCTGTGGGGAGGGCATTTGACAAACACATGGATCAAATACCCCATTGGGTTTGGCTTGCCTGGATTCCTCAGCTATTACTATCCTTGCAGAGGACAGAAGCACCCCATTGCAAACTTGTACTGCTAAAGATTGCCACAGTATATCCACAGGTAAACATTACTTAAAATATGTTAAATTTACAATGGATCTTTATGTGCTATTTAGTTTTGAATAGATATTATATTCGAGTTTTTGCTTTAATTAATACCTTTCTTACTCTGTTCTTCCAGGCTCTTTATTACTGGTTGCGGACATATTTGCTCGAGCGCCGTGATGTTGCAAATAAATCTGAACTTAGTAGTAGAATTCCAACGGCTCAGCAAAGAATGCAGCAAAACGTTTCTGGTGGTAGTCTTGGCTTGGCCAACGGAAATGCGAGAGCTCAAAGTCATGGTGGCGCTGGGGCCTTAGGCACGGGCACAGGCAATCAAGTTCATCAAGGCAATCAATCTAGTGGTTTGGGATCACGTGATGGTGGAAACTCTCATGGGCAAGAATCTGAAAGATCCAACTCTATAGAAGGCAGTGTGCATTCAGGAAATGAACAAAGTGCTTCAACTATGAATGAAGGTGGTCAAAATACATTTAGGCGAACTGGTGCCCTGAGTCTTGGAGCTTCTGCTGCGAGTGCTTTTGATGCTGCAAAGGATATTATGGAGGCTCTTCGAAGCAAACATACTAATTTGGCCAGTGAACTTGAGGTGATGATTATAATTCAAGAATTCTTATTTTATCAGTGATTCTTGTTGCATCTTGTCTATTTATGAATAGTTGTTGATGAACCTTTGACAAAATGAGGAAAATAAGTTAGAAATTTAGTTTTATGAACTTCTTACCTTTTAATTGTTGTAAGCTGTTTTTGTTTCAGCCTGTTTAAAATTGAAGTTATCGCTAAGGTTCTCATCTACATTTCTTTTCCTTGACATTTAGAAGAAAAAAAGAGGATTGTGTTCCTTAATTTTTGCTCTTGTGCTCTTCTCTATGAATTTCACTTGCAAGTTATAGTGTGTCAAGTTCTCTAGTAGATGGCACACGTCCTAATATTCCTTATTTTTTTCAGATTCTGCTCACAGAAATTGGTTCAAGGTTTGTTACCCTTCCCGAGGAGAGACTTCTCGCTGTGGTCAATGCTCTTCTCCACCGCTGCTACAAGTACCCAACTGCCACTACAGCGGACGTGCCCCAACCTCTCAAGAAGGAGCTCTCTGGTGTTTGCAGAGCTTGCTTCTCAGCAGATGCTGTCAACAAGCATGTTGATTTTGTGAGAGAATACAAGCAGGATTTCGAGCGTGATCTCGATCCAGAAAGCACAACTACTTTCCCAGCCACTCTCTCTGATCTGACGGAGAGATTGAAACTTTGGAAAAATGTTCTCCAGAACAATGTCGAGGACAAGTTTCCAGCTGTGTTGAAGCTGGAAGAGGAAAGCAAAGTGTTACATGACTTCCATGTTGTTGATGTGGAGGTTCCAGGACAGTATTTCAGTGATCAGGTTAACTCCTGTTAACATGATGATGCCACTAAACCGAAGCTGGCATACAATTACATTTATTTTGTAGTGTTTCCACTTTATCGAGTTGTGTGCTGTTCCTATTATAACACGTTGCTAAACCTCGCAGGAAATTGCACCTGACCACACAGTGAAGTTGGACAGAGTTGGAGCTGATATTCCCATTGTGCGAAGGCATGGAAGCAGTTTCCGTCGCTTAACTCTAATCGGTTCTGATGGCTCTCAACGTCACTTTGTTGTCCAGACATCTTTAACCCCAAATGCTAGAAGTGATGAACGGATGCTGCAGCTTTTCCGTGTGATGAACCAGATGTTTGATAAGCACAAGGAATCAAGACGCCGCCACATATGCATACATACACCAATTATAATTCCTGTTTGGTCTCAGGTGATTATCTGAATCTCATATTAATCCCAATCCCTTGATTTTCGCCAATAGCATAGAAAGCATTTATACTCATGTTGTGGAACCAGCTCTGATGGTTTCGCCAAGAATTATGTTCCTTCGCTACATGTTTTCTTGTGAGAACTTTATGTCTCATTGCCTCTGAAACACAGGTCCGCATGGTTGAAGACGATTTAATGTACGGCACCTTCCTCGAGGTGTATGAGAACTATTGTGCAAGGTATGACCGAGAAGCAGATCTTCCCATTACTCTTTTCAAGGAGCAGTTGAACCAAGCTATATCTGGGCAGATCTCTCCTGAAGCTGTTGTTGATCTCCGCCTCCATGCTTATAATGACATAACTAAATCTGTCGTTCCTGAAAGCATATTCTCCCAGTACATGTATAAAACTCTTCTGAGTGGTAATCATATGTGGGCTTACAAAAAGCAATTCGCTATCCAGTTGGCACTTTCAAGTTTCATGTCTTTCATGCTACAGATTGGAGGAAGGTCCCCCAATAAGATTCTTTTTGCCAAGAACACCGGGAAAATATTCCAAACAGATTTCCATCCTATGTACGATGCCAATGGAATGATAGAATTCAATGAACCGGTTCCTTTCCGTTTGACGAGGAACATGCAAGCTTTTTTCTCCCATTTTGGAGTTGAAGGGCTCATTGTTTCTGCAATGTCTGCTGCTGCACAGGCTGTTGTTTCACCTAAAGTGAGTTTTTATTTATCAACCAGAATGTTTTGGCATGAGCATTGGATTAAATAATATGCATTCATGTTGAGGACTCTGGTTCAACTTTTGTATTGCAGCAAAGCCAGCATCTATGGCATCAATTAGCCATGTTTTTCCGCGACGAGCTCCTATCTTGGTCGTGGAAGAGACCACTTGGAATCCCCCCGGCCTCTTCTGCTGGAGGGAGTAGCATGAATCCCGCAGACTTCAAGCTTAAAGTGATCACCAATGTTGAGCACGTCATTGGGCGGATCAATGGAATAGCCCCTCAGTTCTTCCCTGAAGAGGTTAGTTGTCCGCCGTTCTGCACTTTTCTCCTCCTCGCAACTATTCTCCTTTTAGGCGAAAATTCAACTCAACATTTTAGACGGTTAAGGTTTGATCAAGTGCTAGGTTGTAAGCGCTATGGATTAGTTCAGGATTCGATCTACAAAAGTTTATTAGAATCATATCATCATTTCAACTATTCTCCTTTTAGGTGAAAATTCCACTTGACATTTATGTTTAGGACGTTAAGGTTTGATCAAAGGCTTAGGTTGTAAGCGTTAAGGATCAGTTCAGGATTTGATCTACAAAAGATTGTTAGAATCATATTAACTGTTTACATATAAATCTTGATCAATGGTTGCTGCAGGAAGAAAATGAGATAGACCAACCGCAGTCGGTGCAAAGGGGAGTCACAGAATTGGTTGAGGCTGCCTTGATACCAAGGAATTTATGCATGATGGATCCAACATGGCATCCTTGGTTTTGAGCTACAATTGTACTGTAAATTTCATGTGCATAATAGTTGTATTAATAATGCTGAATTTGTATGCTACTTAGCATGGAAATTAGCTATCCATTGGCTGTCTAGTGTCTTGGGTGGTACTTTACAAGTACCTCAGGTGCAGGGGATATGTGTTTTTGCTGGGGACAAAGTTGGGTCTTATCTGCAATTAGTGAGGTAGCTCAAATATGTTTACCATTTTTTTCATAGTAAACATACCAATTTTTTTAGCTCAAAAAATCTCTAGTTGAAGTTTCACATGAACCACCACTATTTTGTTTAAGTTTCAAGAATTACAATGGATGATGCATAGAAATATGGGGAAAAGTAAATGTAATAATCTTATTAGGCCCTCTTGGACTTTAGAGTAGCATGATAGAGCTGTGTTGATTTGGACATGTTGAACATTAATGTTCTCTCTCTTCTTGGTTCATGTGTAGAACCTATAGTGTTATTTGGAATTCTTGCGAGGGAGTGTGTTAATGTATCCCAAATTATTAAAAAATGTGAAAAATCAAATAAATAAGAGAGTCATAATCTAGGATGACAACATATTTGACCTCTTAATCTCAAAAGAAAAAGAATTTAGATACACATAACTTATTTCTTGACACTGCTTATTTTATGTTCCAAACTCGTGTGGAGATCTTATTCTCACGATATAGGTGAATTTCTGTAACTTGTTTTTTGATTTTTGACATTGGTTATTTATGTTTCAAACTTGTTCAATAAAACTCTCAATATAAGTGGATTTTTGTAACACATTAGTTTTTAATCAACAAGACGAGGACATACGGCACTGTGCCTTTCGCTCTAAATCAGTTGCGAAGTATCAATCAGATCTATGTCAAAGGTTGTTTTAGAATATCCTTCATATTCTCATTGTTTTCTTGATGAATCCTAATATAGAGCTTGAATGTGCCCAACACCAAGTGTACTGTTGGTTGCAATTAATATAGTGTAGGACATCATAACTTATTGTTTTTCACAACTTCACCGAATGACAATATATATATATTTGTGTCCACATATCCTTAATTATAATATAAATTATGTGCAGCACCACATTCTAGTCATTTTCCTATTCACATGGTTTTGTTTGCAATCACTATCATTCTGCAGAACTATAAAACACTATCTTATTAAAGCAAATAAAACCATGTGAAATTAAATAACAAATCAATGGTGTGCTTACCTCATAGTTCGAACAACCGTACATAGATTTTTTCGAGTTCTATTTATTTTTGAAATCTTAACCATAGCATTAATCTCACATTTGTATTGCTGCTCAAACTCATATTGAAATAATGCATACCCCTGCGAGCTAGATTTTTATTTCTCTCGTGTTGCTCCGATGGTTCTCTAACTTAAGATTTTGTTTTGGGGCAAAGCCAACAGGTGCAAATGAGCCGAGGGACGAGACGATGTAGTTTAGAGTTTCTTTATTATCTTTCGTCGGATTCAACCAATAGATATTTTGGTTGTTCCTGAATAAAATTAAAAGCGAAGAGGTTGTGCTTCGTTATTCTAATGTGGTGTGTCCACATCGATCTCTTTAAATTGATTTGCGGTGGTTCAATTTTTTTCCTCGTATTATATGTTTTGAATAAACATTGATTTAACATATAGATTAATTTTAATCTTCTAGTGATTTTATCACGACTACTGGCTCATTTCATATGATCCCCTTGTAAACATTTCGTTATCATCTCCGCTTTCATTATATGTTAGTTTATGATAATATGTTTATCTTGGTAGATAATTTTTTTTTCTCATGTTATTCTATTTCAAATTGTATTTCAGTAGTTTTCTTATTTTTATAGTTTGTTTTTATTGTAATTTGTCTTTACTTGTTGAAAGTAGTTTTCGTTATGAGTCAATAAGTATTGTTTGGTATTGATGGGAGTCATTGTTATCGGCAAGGACTCAAGGATGACTATCTACCATCGTTGGAACTAATGTTATGCATGTCGTTGCTGAAGTTAGAACCCGAAAAGAGAAAACCAAGATTTTTGAGTTGGAATTTGGTAGCAGTTACGATTCAACACAATATTATTCGATAGCATAAAATTTGTGTATGTGGAGCAGTTTGCAAAGGGGTTGCCAAAACGATTACAAGGTCGGTTGATTCAATGTCTACGCAAAGCGTTGGTTCTCATGTTGTTACCGAAAGATATTTATATAAAAAAAATGTATAGCATTTTATTTTTTTCAAAAAAATATAACAAAATAAAATCACTACAATATCCATTTGATGGTGAGCATACTTTTATTAAGATTTTATTAGTTGACTAAATTTGGAGACGTTGGTCACGTGAATGAGTGGGAGAACATTTTGGGGTGGGGGTAATAATCACGTGGTGGGTTAGTTGTATTGTTTGATCTTTTACGGCATTTAGCTCAACTAATTTTCTATTACTTGTTAGTCTTGGACACTCGCGAAGCTACGGGTAGACTGTAGTAGGCATTTGCCCATCCTACCTCATGTCAACTCTCATTACATATGTAGTTAATTATCATGAAAAACTAGCTCTGCTAAATTGTTAAACTAATATTGATCGACGATCTACAATTTTATTAATATTGTATAGAAAGTTTGCTCATGCTTCCTTCAAAATCTGCCTCCGCCATTGGTCTTAGGCTTTGTTTGGTAATTCTATACAACGTCTATAGACAAAATTTGTTGACAAAAGCTTGTTTGTTAAACTTGTTTATATCATAGACATTCATGATATATAGACAATTTTTTTCATTGTTTCTCACAGGAGGTTGCAAGCTTCTGTGAGACACTGTTGATGTCTATTTGTCATATTATACCCAAACTACCCCTCCTTCTCAACTCTCCCCATCTCTTTGTGATAAACCTTCAACTTCATTTATTCACATTCATGTGTTTAGCCGGTCCCACATTTGTTGGTGGGTATACCTCTAATTTGTTACCTTAATATATTTTGTCTAGATAGTGGACCCTGCAAATGTGTGAGGTATACCTTCAGACACGGTATCCCCACATGTGTAGGTGGGTTTACCGCTCATGTGTTTCCTCATGAACTTGTGTCTGGGCGGTAGATCCTTTACAT
The DNA here is from genome assembly GCA_036897405.1 of Pelargonium myrrhifolium. Classification (NCBI taxonomy): domain Eukaryota; kingdom Viridiplantae; phylum Streptophyta; class Magnoliopsida; order Geraniales; family Geraniaceae; genus Pelargonium; species Pelargonium myrrhifolium. The sequence continues at coordinate 23,574 of JAYMTK010000314.1, forward strand.
GTGCTTTAATGTAGGTAGGTTTACCTCACATGTGTTACCTCATGAACTTGTGTCTGGGCGGTAGACCATTTACCATGTGCTTTAAATGTGTGAGGTATACCGTCATACGCGGTATACTCACATGTGTAGGAGGGTTTACCTCCCATTTGTTATATTTTGTTTGAGCGGTGTACTGTTTGAATGTGTAAGGTATACCGTATGATTTCTTTCTCTTGAAATGGTAAAGTTGCTTCTGTTTATATTTCAAACAAATTATAATAAATAATTATATTTTTTTTTATATCTTAAAGGACTTTTTAGTCATTTCACAATAATACCCTATTTTTAGACAATTTTATCAAACAATACATTTATTTTTCTAAACAATAACCTCTATAGATAGTGAATAGATTTACCAAACAAACCCTTAAGCAGCTAATTTACCAACCATATTAATTTGAAAAATAAAAATAAAAATTTACAGATTAATTTGTATATATAAAGTGATGTGTCTATGTATATGATAGTTATATATTTTATATTTTTGTAGTTTAAAGTCAATTTTAACGAATGATAATTTAACATATATGATATCATTATTTTATTATAAATTTTTGACGCAAGACGTTTGGTATAAATGTAATTCAATCAAATTATTTATAAAATAATTAATATGTCATGTCTTAATAATTAACGCATTATTATAATTGTATATATATTTTTATATAGATATGTCATATTTTTGTGACTACTTCTGTTGAATTGTTTCAACACACATACCATGTCTAATGTGTTCCCTAACTACCATCATTTATATATGGATGGATCCAAAGGTGTATATATAGGGACAAATTTTTTAAATGAAATTTATTTATATGATCAAATTTCATGATCAATGTATTAATTAAAGAGTAAAATCTTATATATATATATATAACAGGGAAGACATGGCCTAACTCTGCGACACGTGGCGCTTCAAATTGTTGCCACGTGTCACTTTTTTTTCTTCTATTTT
>JAYMTK010000315.1:0-24561 GCA_036897405.1 Pelargonium myrrhifolium
GGAAAATCCTTGACACCGTGGACAAGAAGACAACACTCATCTAGTGCGCCGCGTGGACTCGAAAAACTCAGGCGCATTTTGCTGATAATGCTTATAGCAGATACATCTCCAGAAAACTAGAGGAGCCATTATACAAAAATGATTCAATCCATTTATCGAATTCCGAATTCAAACATCAAAACATTTTGATTTAGGTCAAGAACTTAAATGAGAGTATTCAAGAAATCTTTATTCTACAAATCATCCATAACAGATTAAACATGTCAAATCCCGAAATGTTTCACGAACGCTAACAAAATGTTGATGTGCTAATTATACGTAACAACTTTCTCGTAGAATATTTCGAGTTCCATCTGAGGTATTTAGTCGTCACTGAACTTGGGCTCACGCGTTTTGCTTGGATCGCTTCATCAGCTCTATGAAGTCCCCGAAAACTGTGCAAGAACATCTCATTAACAAACAGATCACGAATTGTGTTAATATATATGTAGATACTATCAAGAATGCTATAAATTACTGTATAGACCTTCCGAGGAAAGTTTGAGGGAAGCTCCGGGAATAAACACCCGAGCACCATCGACTCTCCATTAACGGGAGGCCTAATGCACGAGATTCCCGCTATTGTGGGGTCTGAAAAGGGTCGTTTACGTATGCAACATTCTCCCAATATTATATAGAATCGAAGTCACCAAGCAACAACGGTAATGTTGAGCAAAAGATCTCCGTGTGTACTAAAATCACGACAATCCACTTTTAGTTCGATAATGAGCATGTACATTCTAGTTTCTTCCAAGATGGTCTTAAAACTTTTTGGTCATGAGAACGACTTTCATTCCCAATTTTCTAATCCAAGCGCTACCTAGGAATATACGTTCTAGTTGGGTTTATATGAATTAGTACCCTATGTTATGTAACGTTTGAGAGGTTTAGAAACCCGGAAACAACCGTATACTAGGTTTTCAACCAAGTGCAGACCTCGAGGATTGTTCGGATATTAGTATACTAATGGTCAAAGATGAAAGAACTATCCATTATAGAATATGTTTGTCGAAAACCAATTAACATTACCAGAGTCCGAATCATGAGGTCCTGGAGATGCTTCGGGGTGGTACTGAAGTGACATGATCTTTTGTGCCGGGAAGGCAAGACCGGCGCAGCTTCCATCGTTAAGATTGACGTGTGTTACTTCCACGCCCTCGGGAAGCGATGCTGGATCAACAGCGTAGTTGTGATTCTGCAACATTGAAAAATTTGGGGTCAAAACTATAATCCCGAGAAAAATACTATGTCCAAAATGGAATATATACCTGAGCACTGATCTCGACACGGCCGCTACGGAGGTCACGGACCGGGTGATTCCCTCCGTGGTGCCCAAACTTCATTTTGAAGGTTTTGCCACCCAAGGCCTGGCCGAGCAACTGATGGCCCATACAAATTCCGAAAACAGGAACCTTCCCGACAATTTCCCGAACCGTCTCAACAGCATATGGAACCGCAGATGGGTCACCCGGGCCATTGCTGAAAAGAACTCCATCGGGATTCATTTTTAGGGTTTCAGACGATGGAAATGTTGAGGGGACGACAGTGATTTTACAGCCGTACGATGCCAAGCGCCTCAGTATGTTATGCTTGATCCCGAAATCATATGCAACAACCTTTGATTCACACGTACACAAAAAATTACATAATTAGACTAATAAAAGCAACAGAATGCCATTTCTCGAAAATTGTCGGGGTCGGCAATGATATGGAAATGACATAAAATTATGTGAGTAATAATTTAGCGCTTCAAGAGACGGTAAACAAGTAAACTAACATGGAAAGTATGATCCCTCCCGTTAGAGTTAAAATCCCAGTCCGACTTTGTTTTGTCGACCCACTCAAACGGAGCCTTGCACGAGACACCACTAATTAAATCAACGCCTGCAATACCAAAACTGGACGAATAAGAATTCCTAACCCCCAAAAATCTTTTCAGCTCGCTACGCTAATTGCGTCATGATATCCTTACCGACAATGTCCCATGAGCGAGACATCTCGAGAAGTTCTTCATCGGTTCGGGATTCTTCTGTGCTCAATACACCAATGAGACTCCCGTCTTGCCTTAATCGGCGGGTAATTGCACGAGTGTCAACATCATCTGTTTCATACAAAACGACACAAAGATCAGTAGGTAACAAAGATAACCGATAGCTAATTTAAGATTTAGATGTGAATAAAAATTTAATGTCGCAAATTGTAGCTTACATATTCCCATGATGTTCCTTTCTGCTAAATAGTCGCCAAGTGTTTCCGCGCATCTCCAATTAGAAGTACTGAAATTATGCATCGGAAGCTCAAGTAAGTACAAGCGAGCGACTCTGAGTAAATATGGATACATGAGTTTCTTTAAGCAAACAAGAGAAGACGGCTTACTTGATACTTAAGCTTCTGATGACTAAACCAGCAAGGAAGCATTTTCTCGATTCTTCGTCATCTGAATGGAAGGTTCAAAAAGTTTAATGAAGTCCAAAAGTTTTTGAAGAACTTCACAAAGCACGAGAAATCATGTTTCACATACCAAAGTTTACACCGGTATTGCCGATGTGCGGGTTTGTCATCAGGACAAACTGACCAGCATAACTAGGGTCGGTAAGGATCTCTTGGTAACTGCACAAACACGATACCGTAATGACGAACTAGAGCCAATATGTGTATGCAATCAACCCATAGAGCTTGTAAAAAAAGAATAAGATGGAACAATATTATCAATATCCGTGAATAAGAAATCATAGAGTGAACGAAGTCGAGAAAGTGTCGGTGATGCAAACCACAAAGCCTATTATGTAATGACTAGAAAAGAGGAGAGAAAGGTGGGGACGGAAACCTATCTTGGCCTAGTAATATACTAATACGTCATGGAGAAAAAGCGCCAAAGGATTAGAAAATGTAATTTCACCAACTCAACTGAGGTAAATATCGGTTTTTAAACTTTGAACCAAATAAGTCTCTAAAGAGCATTGAGTCTCAAGAGAGAGTATTTTTTATCCAAGTCAAGGAGAGGTAGGTAGTCGAAGTCTGAAAACCGACCACGAAGGTTGTAGAATAAAAGGGTACCCTAGTGCACAAGAGTATGAGACTCCGACAGACGGAGGGTTTACAAAGGGTCATTGATATTCACAGCCTTACCGTGCTTTACAGAGAGTGCCCTTATATATATATATTTTTTTTAGAAAAAGGAAAGCATTTGGTGGGGTCTAGAAAGAGTAACCGACATTCACAACCTAACCCTACTTTTGCAAAGAGAGTGACCTTAAGATTATAATATATATTTTTTAAAAATGACATTTTGTTATAAAATCTATGTTCTCTAAGGTAAACATTAAAATCATCTCACCCTGTCAAAGACGTATTGAAAACCACTTCACCAACTTGGGTACCCGAGGCACCAAACGACTTAGCACTCCATATCGATCCATCTTCGAGAACAAGCCTAGCATTCGCTAGCTTCCATGGTCTTTCCGCCAAACCTGCGACCATAGAATAAACTTTCATCAATCTACACCATATACGTTCACACCTACAAACTATAAAATCCTAAAACCAATAAAGGTCGTGAAGATTTAGGTTTTGGGAAATTGCAAACATTAGAACAATGATCATTGAAAGGGTTCTTGGATGATTACTAACGTGACTGCAATCTATCGAATATAACTAAAATAGAAACAGATGAATATAACTGGCAAACCAATTAAAACTAAAATGCCATCACTAAATGGTTGGATAAAACGGAACCCCAACAAGGTCAAGTTCGGAGTCGGCAATGTGATGTACCCACTACAGGCTGAGAGCACTGCTTAGGCGTAAAGCGCACCTTCGAGCCTCAAAATCATTGAGGCAAAGCGCTTTCACTTAGGTGCGCGTCTCAATGCTGTATCTGAGGCGCGCCGAAGTCTCTTTTTTGTACTTTTATGTTTAAGTTTATTAAAAAAAATTAAAGTGAGCTTCACTTCATTGAAGCCCACCTAACCGGGCATCTAAAGACAAATGGACCGTCACAACAAGACTCATCCTCCAACTACATCACGAAATACGCACACACGATGCACACAAATCCCAAGTGTTCTCTCATCTAATTACTACTAACAAGGTCACCAAAAAAGTGATTGGAACAAGCAAGCAAATAAACACAAGATACACACAACAAACCACTAAAAAACATTTTTATTCTTAAAAACTTCGAATATTTGCAGACACAAAAAGCTCATACGAATTCACAACAACAGCAAATACCAAGTGTTCTCATCTAATTGCTATTAACAAAGTATCCACCAAACCAAAGTGATTGAACAAGTAAGCAAATAAACACATGATGCACACAACAACACAACAAAACACCAACTTTTATCCTTAAAAACCTCAAAATTTTGCAGAACAACAACAAAATCAAAACTAGATAACAAATCAAAAAGTAACAAATGGGTAACACTACACAAATGGCCAGAGAATGAGTAGAGACATTGAAAGTCAAAATTTTGAGGGAATGGAAAATTGACAAAAACCCAATTATTATCCCTCAAATATTCAAAATTTTGCAGAACACCACCAACAACAAATCAAAAATAACAAAATGAGCACATGAAGCACACAACACATTCAAAGCTTCAATTTTTTTGCAGTGCAACAACAAATACAGCATCAAAACAAGATTTTAAATCGAAAGCAACACATGGGTAATGCCACAAATGGTCAGAAAACCAATCCAGAGACTGAAAGTTGAGACTTTGAGATGTGGGTACGGATTGAATACCGATTGAAGAACTGTCCGAAGAAGAAGAAGAGGATAGAGAAACAGAGCATCTGATTCTGAAAACCCTCGGTTTTGAAGAAGAAGAAGAGGTCGCTGTTGGTGCTTTGCTCTTCACTCCAAAGCTTGATTGAATCCTCATAAGACCCATATCCATGGCCTTCGCCGCCATTTTTGTTTGGGTTTAGCTCTAAAACTACACTGAGAGAGAGATAGAGAGAGAGCTAAACCCTGCGAGGAGCTCTAAAACCACAGAAAGTGCTACACAGCACAAACGATTTTTTTTGTTGGACTACTTTTAGGTTTTTTTGTCGTAATCATCAGATGAGTAGCGATCACCTAGGTCGGTGAACACCTTAATTTTTGTGCACGTGAGAGCTGACAAATCGGATTTCAGGACGGCTAGTTTTTGGATGACGACTTAACCTTACTCGGAATGGATTTAGGGTAGGAACAATCTTAACCTTAACCCGACTCTAAAGGATCTTAGGGTTGAGCGGGTTAGGGTCAAATTTAGAGTTTAAGGCATAAAACACGCTGATTTTGCGGGTATAACCGATCTAACTCAAAAGTTTTGTATGAGTACTCGATCCTAACCTGATTCTTTTGTGGGTTGAAAAAATCAAACCCGTGAGTAGGAAGAGGTTTCGGCTTCGATCTCCACTCAACAAACTTATGGGGAGATGTGAAATCCTTAACCTATGAACAAATCTCGAATGAAGATTAGCTTGGATGTGGTCAAACGGTTTAAATGTGTCAACCGCCAAAGTGCGGGCCTGCTCAAAAAGCCCATGATTTGGACCAAAAAGATTTTATATCCGAACCCTACTAAATTTAGAGCTGGTTTGCGGGTATGGGTACATTTGACTAGCTCTAGTTTCAGGCTATGAGCCTCCCGAGTCGAGTCAAGTTTATATTATACGTGAGTGAAACTTTAAATTACCTATTTGTCCAACCCAACCTATCTTAAAAAAAACAACATATCTTAAAAAGAGAATTATACAGAATATTGATTATTAAACTGTTAGATTATTCGACTCGTACATTAACAGTTGATGATGACCTGACATGGCCCAATACATTTGACCTGTTTAATTTATATGGATGGAAAGTTTACATTTTTGTCATTTAATCGATGTGTCAATAAAAAGGTTACCCAACTTCTTCTTTTTTCGAAATTGGTTGCACAACTCAATTATTAAACGAGCTAATTAGTCAACATAAACTCGATTCACATGAACTCATATCTACTTTGATAGGTGTTCGTGTCAGGCCACGGGTTATAACGAAATTTGTCATACTCCTGGTGGAGAAAGTCATATCAACTATCTCAAGCATTTGGGTCTTGTATTGAAAAATGTGTTGTAGGTCTTATCACGACGCATCAACCCAACTCATTTTATTAAACAATCAATCTTCAGCACGGTATGAACACAACACAGCGAACATGCAAAATATCCATTCTTACACGTCGTTTTGTATAGAAAGTATCAAAACTCATTTAATTAAATAAGAATATGACCCAGTTATTAAACAGGTTACGTTAGTCAACATGAACATGATTGAACTGAATCCAAATCTACTTACATTTGAGTCGGGTGCGTCACGTCATAAGTCATTATCCAAATTATCATCCCCTATTTGGGATTCATATCAAGCATGTTGGTCGTGTTATGCAAAATAAAATAAATATGTGTCAACCCAACTCCTTTGGTTATTCGTGTTCGTTAGTCCATATAACATGCGAACATGCGGTCAACCTTCAACACGACGTGCACACACAAATCGTTGGGTTCACAATAGCTTACACATCATTTTGTGCCGAAAATTTTGTACAACTTTTGAGACGAACAACATTACTCGAACTTTATTCTGCCAACAGCAAATAACCCAAAATAAAACATTATCTCAGCTCACATATTTGCCTGCCCATTTCTTAAAAAATTGGGCAAATCATCCAATAACATCAATCACATAGAAACCTATGATTATCCAAATCTTTACCCAAAACAAAAACTGTTTTAACTATCATTAATCACCCCAAAAAAGTACAAAAACCATCAAACGGATTCTGGGTTTTTATCGTCCGGAGCTGAGGCCGTCTCTTCCTCTTCCTCTTCCTCTTCGTCTTTCAAAAATGGGATCGGCTTGGTCGGGGCAGGCAAGCGTCCGATGCTGTCAACTTTATCCACCAGCTTCGGGGGAGGCCGGGGGACTCTAGGCAGCAACCTCCTCTTCTTCACGAACCACTCGGGCTTCAGCAACGCTCGCAGAGTCAACCTGTTGTAATGCACTCGCCTGACAGATCCGCCGAGAGCTTCCACTGCTTCCTTCGCCCTCACGGTCACTCTCGAAACCTGGAAATTTCATTTGTGTGAGTACAGTTCTAAGCTGCATCGCTAGAAGATTACGGAAAGTTTCTCAAGTGTAGAACGGGCCAGTGCAAGACTTGAACCCGTGACCTCAAGGTCTGTATGTAGGCAACAACCTAACCATTGTGACAATAACGAGGGTGAGCCTTGGCGCAACGGTTAAAGGTTGTTGCTTTGTGACTTTGAGGTCACGGATTTGAGTCAAAGAAACAGTTTCTTGAAAGTGGAGAGAAGACTGTCCATTGACGAATGATGACCCTCCCCACAGGAGTAGGGGCAAAAATCGGTCTTGGATCGGACCAGACCAAATTTTTAAAAGAAAAAGAAAAGACGGAAAATCGGATCGATTGGTCATGAACCGGATCAAAAATCCCAACACAGAACGAGACCAAAATGATTGGACCAAAAAATTGTAAATTTACCTGTTGCAAGTCCAATCCGGTTGGGTCCAAAAATATGGCACGGACTGAATTTAAAAAATAAGGTAAAAGATATAATTCGGTCCCCGAACTTTTTTACAACCCAAAACAGTCCATGAACTTTTGCGTTTGGACCCAATTTGCTCCCTGAACTTTTGGACCATTTTTGGTTAAAAAAATATTCCAAAAACGAAAGTTAAGGGACAATTTTGGGTTATAAAAAAGTTCATGAACCAAATTGGGTCTATTACATTGCAAGTCCAATCCGGTTGGGTACAAAAATTTGGTACGGATCCAATTGTGGACATCCTTAGGTGCAAGCCTCGTGCACGTTCAAACCAAAAGCCATAAGTTCAACAACATATCATGACTCAATTCGACAACACAAATCTTTATCCGACATCTGAGACACGACGTATATACATGTCGAGGTCATTTTAGAATACTATAAAGCTTGTCAATGACTATATTTACCTCCAAATGAATTGGCCACTGGATTAGTTCAGCACCACGCCCCATCAATCTCACTCCATCTTTGATCTGCTTCCCTATGGCTCCTACATCCTATAGCAAATACCAATTAAAACCGGTTAAGTCCGCGACGGAAATGGTCCGAACTTGATAACTAGAGAAGGAAATCACCGTACCTTTAGAGTTTTCATTGTGATCAATTCATGCGAGTCTATGTTCCCTGCATTGATATGGTACGCAATCTTTCCCAAACCTACAGGCTGTCGAAAAGGATACACGCATCAAGGATTTAATTAAAAGTACGGAAAACAAGTCAAAGCTCCTCAAACCGTTTTCTGCAACAAAAACAGCAAAACAAAAAATAAACATGCATTATATGAACAGCAAAACACACCTCCAAAGTGAGGCTAAAAGTAAAGTCCATTTTTCAATCGCATAGCTCAAACTAACTCTCAAACAGTAACTGAACCGAAATTAATCGTTTCCTATCAATTCTTCCAAATTCTCAAAAGTGAGGCTAAAGAGGTTCTTAAATCCCCTCTTCATAATTCCATTTTTCTCCTATTTCCATCAAATTCTCAAAAACCCGCTGAACCAAAATCAATACTTTCCCACCCACTCTCCCAAGTTCTCGGTAGATCACAAAAGCAAAATACACCTCAAAACTGAGCCTAAAAGGGTAATTAAATACCCTCTTCCAAATTCAATTTTCCAACCACAAAGCTCAAAATTTTATCCCACTCCCATCAAATTCTCAACAAATCAACAACAACAAAAACATAAAAAAGATCAGCAAAATGCACCTCAAAACTGAGCCTATGAGCGTAAATAAAACCCCTCTTCCAAATTCAATTTCCAAATCACAAAGCTCAAAACTTTATCCTCACGTCAATCAAATTCACAAACCCACATAACCAAAATCCATACCTCAAAACTGAGCCCTACAAGTGTAATTAAATCCAATTTTCCAATCACAAAGGTCAAAACTTTACCCCCATTACAATCAAACTCACAAACCCACATAACCATAATCCGTACTTCCCCATCCACTCCCAAATTCCCAATAAATCAAAAAAAAAAAAAAATCAGCAACTTGATCCCATTTCAATCAAATTCACAAACCAAAGTGTACTTAAATCCAATTTCCCAATCACAAAGCTCAAAACTTTACCCCCATTTCAATCAAACTCACAAAACCCACATAACCAAAATCCATACTTCCCCCATCCACTCCAAATTTCACCCAAAACACACACACACACACACACACACAAAAAGATCAGCAACTTTATCCCATTTCAATCAAATTCTCAAAAATGAGCCTAAAAGTGCACTTAAATCAAATTTTCCAATCACAAAGCTCAAAACTTAACCCTCAATTCAATCAAATTCACAAAAATGAGCCTAAGAGTATACTTAAATCAAATTTTCCAATCACAAAGCTCAAAACTTAACCCTCGATTCAATCAAATTCACAAAACCCACATAACCAAAATTCATACTTCCCCATCCACTTCCAAAACACACACACACACATAAAAAAGATCAGCAACTTTATCCCATTTCAATCAAATTCACAAACCCACATAACCAAAATCCATACCGCAAAACTGAGCCTAAAAGTGTAGTTATATCCAATTTTCCAATCACAAAGCTCAAAACTTTACCCTCAATTCAATCAAATTCACAAAACCCACATAACCAAAATCCATACTTTCCCATCCACTCTCCCAAATACTCAACAAAACAACAGGTCAGCAAAATGCACCTCAAAACTACTGAGCCTAATAGTGTAAATAAAACCCCTCTTTCAAATTCAATTTCCCAATCACAAAGCTCAAAACTTCACCCTCATTTCAATCAAATTCATAAAACCCACATAACCAAAATCCATACTTCCCCATCCACTCCCAAATTCCCAACAAATCAAAACACACACACACACATAAAAAAGATCAGCAACTTTATTCAATTTCAATCAAATTCACAAAAATGAGCCTAAAAGTGTACTTAAATCCAATTTTCCAATCACAAAGCCCAAAAGTCAAAACCCCCCATTTCAATCAAATTCACAAACCCACATAACCAAAATCCATTCCTCAAAACTGAGCCTAAAAGTGTACTTAAATCCAGTTTTCCAATCACAAAGCTCAAACCTTCATCCTCATTCCAATCAAATCCACGAAACCCACAAGATCAAAATCCATACTTCCCCAACAACAACAACAACAACATCAATCAAATTCACAAACCCACATAACCAAAATCCATACCTCAAAACTGAGCCTAAAAATGTACTTAAATCCAGTTTTCCAATCACAAACCTCAAACCTTCACCCCCATTTCAATCAAATTCACAAAACCCACACCTCCTCATCCACTCCCAAATCCTCACCCAAAAAAAAAAACAGGAGCAAAACACACCTGAAAATGGAGCTTAAAAGGGTTCTTAAACCCTCTCTTGGGCAATCTCCGGCGAAGCGGCGTCTGACCACCTTCGAACCCGAGCTTGTGGGTCCCTCTAGCCTTTTGTCCCTTGTGACCCCTCCCCGCCGTTTTTCCCTTCCTCGACCCAATTCCACGCCCCTTCCTCGACTTCTGCTTCCGAGGAATATTCGGCTGCAGATCGTTCAAGCTCAAAAGACTGTACGCTCTCATCCCCAAAACCGGACCGTAACCGCGAGGGATTGTTATTGGGTTCGGAGAAAATGCTGAGCATTGTTGTAGCGGCGGCGATGAAGTTGTGATTTTGGAGGTGTGGATCGAAGAGTTGCGAAGCGAATTGAGGAGCAGTGAAGAGAGTCTTCTTCGGATCATGGTGTGGGAACCAGAAATTTTGGGGATTTTTTTTTTTGGGAGTGTTAGGGTTTATGGGAGGGTTTTGATAGTGGAAATGAGACAGTTGAGACTGAAAATATTAATTTTCTTTGGGGTCAAATATATCGAGTTGTGTTGGGTCAGTATCAACTGGGTTATTTAGATATGTTGGGATCGAGTTATAGGTAGGACCGGCGACTTGGGTCGTGACCTATGACACGGCACGAGTTTAAGCGGGTTTGGGTTTAACATAACCATGTACGTGTTGTGTTCGTGTTGATTGTCTCAACCCGTTTAATAATTGTGTCGTTTAACCCGTTTAATTACACTCGCCTATTTAAGGATAAAAATGTAAAGTTTCAAATTTATCGTGTAGAAAATTACTCATATAAGTTAAATGGGTTAAATATATAGGTATAATGTATATCAGTTGACTGATATAAAGTTACATCAGTTGCATTAATAAGGTGATGACACCTCATTTGGATTCGGACGGGTCGCTCCGCTCCCACAAATTCACTTGGGTGGATATAAGTGATTTTAAATTAGGTGTCATCACCTCATTGGCTGTATTAAGCTGCAACTGATATAACTTTATATCAGTCAACTGATATACATTTTACTCTAAATATATTGTGTCATGTCACTATCAACCCATTTATGTAAACAGGTCGGGTCGTGTAATTTTGAACTCAATTACTTAAACGTGTTAGTCGTGTCATCTCATTTCAATCCGCTCATAAACGAGTAGTGTTCGTGTTATGTTTTCAGCTCGTTTAATAAACGGGTCAGTTCAAATTAACCCATTTAACATGGTACTAAATTTTCAACACGAATTGTCACCCCTAGTTATAGGGTTGGCAATATGGGACAGACTAACACAATACTAATTTAAGTGGGTAGGCTTAATTGGATTTACGTCGACTAACTCAACCCGTTTGATAATCATGTCGTTTCTGTACCGAGTCCGTTTGAACATATGAGCTATGTAACTGGTTGATTGATTTGCACATTTAAGAATAAAAAATATATTTTTTTCTTCAAACCTATCGTGTACGAAATTACTCATATAAATTAAACAAGTAAAGGATATTGGGTGGTGCAAGGTCAACATCAACCCGTTTATTTAGTGTCATATTGGATAGTATAATTTTGAACCTATTTATTTGAACGTGTTAGACGTGTCAACTCGTTCGTAAACTTGTGTGTGTCGTGGAGTTCAACCTGTTAATAAACAGATTAGGTTCAGATTGACACATTTAACATAACACCAATTGTGTAATAATCAATTATTTATACGTGTTAGTCATGTACATAACTGAGTATGATTGCTATGGACCGAAATAAAATGGACCTAATCTCACTCGATGATCGGGTATGAATAAATGTTTGCAATTCAAATCATATTCACATTATGTAACATCTTAATAAATTGAATATCGTATTGTTTAGTTGAGGTCGTAAATTCAAATCACATTTATCGAAAAGAATCTCTTATTCATTATTGAATTCATTTGTGATGCAATCTACACATTTCTCACGAGAAATCAAAATTTCGATTAAGAATACAAATCGATATTTATGATTAATCGTCTTCGAGTCTTTCTAATACAAAAATGTTGCCCTTGTCGTCTCTCCCTACCCTCATGGTATCATCGACGTATCTGTGAATTAATGATTCGATTAAGAATAACAAAATAAATACACATTTTATTGCTAAATTTGAATAAATAAAAGTTATTAAGATGATAATGATACGTTATGTCGAGCCATCCCTCCGAGTTGAAGATGCTAAGGAGGAGATCGTAGTTCTTTTGAAACACATTCATCAACTATTATTTCAAAAAATAAATAAATTATATAAGCTCTCGATAAAAATCATTTCGTAGAAACATAAATACAAAAAAGAAAAACATAAGTATGTTTATCGGGTCACTTTTTAGTTTTTACCATTTCCGTGTTGGAAATACTGGTTCGGGTCATTGCTGACCCACGAGTCGTGGCTCATTTTGCAAGTAAAATAGGCCACGGGGAGCGCCAAATAATGTTTGCATGTTTATCGTGCAACTTTTTTTTGTTGACGAAAATTTAATATTATCAAGGTAGATTAGTGATTTCCTGTGAGCCGTTGACTTATTTTTCAACTCTATCACGATCTAATAATAATAATAATTTTATTTGTTTTCATTTAACTACACAACTGACTCAAAAAATTACTGAACAATCGATCTAGTCCGATTTTTAAAACATACCTGGTCCGGAGTAATTGTAGAGCTATCACAACTAATGTCAACTCTCTACAAACAAAAAATAAAAAAATCAAACAAACAACAATTATTAGAGTAATATGGGCAGTTAACTGATATAACTTTATATCAGTTGCAACATAAACTACGTAATTTTAAGTTTAAAACTAATACCGATTTAGATGCAACTTTGAATGAAGCTTCAATTGTGAGCTCCCCATTCAACATATTGAATCCTTTGGCATTGAACTTGATCACATTTACTGCTTTGCCCTCCATTTTTTCATCACAAAAATCTTCAAAAACTCAGTATAAAAAAATAAATACGCGTAGTATTGTCCACAAACACATAATTAACTTTTTCTAATCACAAACATGACAACCCGAACAAATTCGTACCTCTTTCGGGTTGGGGTCGGGTTTTCCATTTTCATCCCAACCCGACCCCCAAATTGCATTCTCTAATTTGAGGTCAATATTACGGTTAGTTATGTGGAGTGAACCTGCGGGAACTCGAAATACGACCCTCATTTTCGTAAGTTCAAGTTGCACTAAATAGACCTGATCAATTTAGGTCGGGTCAGATTTACCTCTTTCAGGTCGACCAAATTTAAAGTTTGAATTGTCAACTCTAATTTGTGGAGTGAACTTGCATTAACTCGAAATCGGAAATCTAACCCACATTTTTGCGATTTCAAGGCACATAAAATGGACCCAATAGTCCGACAAATTCGCTCATTTTACGGGTAAAACCCGACTCGTGGCATGGAGTCCGAACCTCTTTCAAGTCGCCCTAATTATAAACCTACTGCAACTAGTTAAGTAGAATGACACGTAGAAACTTGAAATCCGACCCGCATTTCTACGGGTCAAGTGGGACCCAACAAATTTTGGGTTCGGGTTGGATTCACCTTAAAAAAAATTGCAAGTCAAGTAAGACAAACTCGTACATTTTATCTGTAAAACCCGTCTCGCACAGGTCAACCCAACTTCAAACTTGAATTGTCAGCTCTACTTTACGGACAATACAAGTTCAAGTTGCATGAAACGACCCGACCATTTTTGTTTCTTAGCTTTATTTTGATATTTTGCAAGTCGAGAGAGACAACTCACACATTTTACATGCAAAACCCGACGTGAGGCATGTAATCCAAACCTCTTTCATGTCAACCCGATTTTACGAGTCGAGTGAGACAACTAGCACATTTCACATGCAAAACCCGACTTGAGGCATGCAATCCAAACCTCTTTTAAGTCATCCCGACCCGACCCATAACCTGAATTGTCAGCTCTACTTTTCCGGACAATACTATGATTACTTATTCATAATTACCAAAAACAGCAAAAACAATAGTACCTTAGCAACATCAATTCTCTGCAGAAAATCCCCCAAACTTATGAAATCTCTCAATCCCAACTTGGTTCTCTTAGAACCCAAGATTTTGATTGTGCTATAAACAAGCTTCCACCATCCATTCACCTTAAAAAAAAAAAAAAAAAATCACTTCCTCGTATCGATGAAAATATCTTCGAACTTCAGTCGTTACGTTTGCTGATAAAAAAATATCGATGAAAATATCAAAATAATTTTACCTTCTCCAGATTCAAAGTAGGATCCGGAGTCGGGTTCCGGGCCTCCAGCATCTTCACCAAATCCTCAATTTCACATTTCTTCGCCGCCGGCGCTCCAAAAATCCCTCTATTAATACCTTATCGAACAAAAAAACAGTTCAGTACACGAGACTCAATGTAATTACAAAGAAAAAAACTGTCTTAACAGTTTAGTGCACGAGACTCAATGTAATAACAAAAAAGAAACTGTCAAGACAGTTCGGTGCACAAGACTCAATGTCATGACATGAAATGACAGTTCAGTGCACAAGAGTACGAGGCTCAGTAAAAGAGACAGTTTAGTGCACGAGATTCTGAATTGTACCTTGTACTGCATGGTAGAGATGTTTCTTGATTTGAACAAGTGTTGATAATGATTCTTCATCTTCTTCTTCAATGTCCAAATTTGAGCTCTTCTCTGCAACTTTTGTGGTGAGGATAGGCTTGGGCACAAATGGGTGATCAAGAAATGACCCATTTTTGGAGATTGAGGAATGTGTGGTTGTGATGAAGATATGGGGTTTGATTATTTTTGTGGGTCTTTTTGGGTTTGGAGATTGAGGGATTGGTGGGTGGACAATGAGTTTTGTGGAGGCCATGGAAGCAAAAAAATTGAAATCACCAATCACAAGGTTTTTGGACCTTTTGGTGAAGAAGATGGAGAGTCACTCACAATTGGTTTTGGTTGTGGATTTTTTTTTTTTTGTGTTTTTTGTCTTTTACCTTTTGGGTTCATGGTGGGTACATTTGTGTTTTCTACTTTCTAGGTGAGTTTTGTTATTTTATTTGTTTATTTATTGGGAGTTCTTGGATTGCACAAAGCATGAAAGAGGTTTTTGTTGTATGTTTTGAATGTGGAAGAAGATAGGGTTTTTTTTAACACATGTGGTTGAGCTTTGATGGTTCCCAATGTTCATTTTGAGATTGAGATTTAGGGTTATTTGTTTTATTTTACTTTATTTTATTCTTTTTTGGGTTTTGTTGTATATTTTAAAGATAGGTATGGAAGACCGATGAGTTGTGGTTCAGTTGACAACGCAGACTGAGACTGTGAGAAGAGCTATCAGATTCGATCTCCACTAAACGCACTTATGAGGAGGGGTGAAGAGTTTTAAGTGTGACTAAACTCCGAACCGAATTAAACCAACAGTTTACATGTGAAAAAGAAGAAGATAGGTATGGAATTCGAGTGTTCAAATATCAACTTAAATTGGATTAGGTGGAAAACCGATCGATATGCTTATGAAAACCCAATATTTGGTTGATCCGATCGGTCCAAATTAGTTTTTACTTTTTTTTTTCTTGAAAAATTATTCTTTTAAAAAAATTATTACAAATTTGGCCAATTCACTCGACTATTCTCTGAAAGTTTAATATATTATTAAGAGATAATTACACGTTACTATCATGTTAAATACACATTTTACACGTTACTACCCTTAACTTTTTTTTGTTGTACATTACTACACTAAACTACAAAAATTTCATTCCGTCAGTTAACTTTGACGGAATTTGACTATATAAAAAAAGTTTAAGTTAATAACGTGTAAAAGAGAACAAGGGTATTCATGTACTTTTAGGATTTAACTAATTGAGCATTTAACGGATTAAAAAAAATAGTTCATGATAGTAACATGTAAAATATGTATCTAACAAAATAGTAACGCGTAGTTATTCATATTACTATATAAACAATTTCACATTAACTTTATTAAACAGGTTGAATTACAAGACACAAGTACCATTATTCAACGTTACACAACCCGTCACATTTGACTAAACAGGTTGATATTGACTCAATATATTTGAGAAAAATACATTTTTACCCTCAAACAAGTGGGTCAATACACAAATCACACAACCAGTTTAGTTAAACGGATTCAACACGAACACAATCCGATAAGTGAACACATTGAGTTAGTCAACACAAAGTTGAGTGTTTTATTATACATTTGAAGTATGAGAAATGCTAATGCCAACATAATCAGTTATTCAATTTCATAAAAATACCAAACATAGCAACTATAAATTCCCAATACTATATATATCCATTTAGACCGTCACGTTTATAAAAATTATCATGTTTTACGCAGAAGATTTGGCGTTTTCGGATTCTTGCTGTTGCTTCCATTGCTCGGGGGTCAACGCTTTCTTTATCGAGAGAGCGTGGATTTGCTTCATCTCCTCCTCGAGAGCTGCATTTACCTGGCGATGCCTCTCCAGCAACCTCTTCCCTTCAAATTGCTCAGATACTATCTCGATCACAAAACTCGCACCGCACCTGATAAGGTCATAATCGGAAAATGAAAGTAGATTATGAGCTAGCGATATTTTGAAATCACACACACATATTTGTATGAAGTAACTTACCCTCCAGATGTATCGACTACTTCCTGAAAAAAGAGAGGTCGACGAGTTAGTATTTGTATGCAAGTGTTGATTCATAGGTCTTTATGCGGAATACGGTAACAAAAACTATTAACCAATAAAAAAATATTAAGATCCGATATTCCTATACTCCATCTTTGGTCAGTTAGTTGTACATGAAATGCCAATAATATCCCTAAAATAAGTAAATTTGAAACACCCGGACTTTGTTAGAACAATATCTCATTTTGGGACGGAGAGAGCTTTTCGTTTTGAACTCTCGTTCTTCAAACTACGAGAGAGTGTCTAGTGTGATCTTAATGCGTCTCGGTGTCCAAGTTCAGAATATTTCATCGGGAAACGATACTCATATATATCGATGATTGCCTAAGCAATCAAAAATTCATGTAAATGTAAAACAGTGAAACGGGACCCCAACACCCCGCCCTCAATTAGGCCGAACTAAACTTGACAATGGCAAAACGGACAAGCACATCAATTCTTTGCAATTTCAAAGACTTACACACGTAACAACCTTAATAAAATCATGGGGTAATTGCACATGAACCCTATGTACTTTACACATTTTGCACGTGAATACCCTAAAGTTCTATTTTAACTTTTGACTACCTTGTACTATGTCGGGGGCCTCTAAGGGTATTTTGGTCTTTTTGACACTTGACTGATGGTGAAGAAACGGAGAGGCCCCCGGCATAGTACATGGTAGTCAAAAGTCAAAATAAAACTTTAGGTTATTCATGTGCAAAACGTGTAAAGTACAGGGGGTTCATATGCAACTACCCCTTAAATTAAAACTTGCTACTAAGTTATCACCAAAATTTTGATCATGATGATTGATATTATCCTTTTTTACAATGCCAGGTCAACTTGCATTGCTACGTCGTTTTTGTATTCTTAACCAAGTGTCAAGGTAAGGGGGTAGTTTGATGGGTTTAACCTAGTCTTCAGCTGGATCCTCTCAAGTATGGTGGAGTAGTGCCTAGGTCCGGTAAGTGACATAGGGCCTACGAACAGAACGCACCGTTAAGCGGAGATCAGATGTGTGCTCGGGAAAACACCTCCGGCGTGAATAAGTATCTAAACACACAAACAGGATTGTAAAGTAATCAACTATGAACTTCGTGATTCAACCAGTTTATGACTGAAGAGTCGGCGAAGAACACAAAAAATAGTTTGAGAGTGTTTTCGTGCTCTTTCATTAGTGTTCAAATAATAAAGTAACCAAACCTTTTACCTTTAGTCTTAGACTCCTTATATAGTCTTCAGGTTTACTTGACACGTGTTGCGTCCTAATTGGTAGAAAGTCGGAGATGGGACCCGTCTGCATTCCACCCTATTGGATCTACTCACCAGCAGGGGGCGACTCCTTGGGGTCGGCTACCCTTGATTGTCGTGGGCCCTTCCCTTAGGCATGGGCGTTGGCTTGGCCTCTCCTGCTAGGGGAAAGGCTGCTTGATTCCATGGTCAGCTGCTGGATCTGCACACCTGCAGGCTGACTGCTTCCTTGGACTGGTGGCATGTAGCTCTTACCCAGCCTACCCCGCCTAGACTGACCTTCCTCTCTGGAAAACCCATCTTCCCTAGGCTTCCCTCCTTGGGTAGCCTTCTTGTCTTGAGCTGCCTACCTTGGGCAGCTCTCTCTCTAGGAGGCTCTTCTATGAGGCCTGCTTTAGGTGGACCCTCTCATATGCCTCCGCCCACTGGACCTCCTCACTGGGCTGGGCTCTCCCTCACCCATGCTCTATGGACCTCCGGGACCCCTCAATTCGGGTCTCGGGTCTTCGGGCCTCTTTAACCTCTGGTCCCGCTGACTCTTTCATGGATCGCCTAACCACGTGTAGGTTTCCCTTTGGCTAAGTTTATTTCTAGATTTTTGTGTTGCATCAGTTGGGGGTAGGGCAAAATTCCCTTGTGTTGGCTAGAAGGTATGACCGATGGCCCAAGGCCCAACCAAACCTCCCCATGAGCCTGCTAGCTCCCTTTGATTATTACTTTCCTAATTTGAATTAGGAGAGTTATTTGGGGGCGTATTGGAAATTAAGTTTCCTACTTTGACAAGTAGACCTCAATCTTTCCTAATTTGATTAGGAAACTAACTTGTGATCTCTCCCATATAAGAGGAGGCTCCCAATTTTTGCCTTCACTCTTTGGAGACTTCACCCAAATTTTGTTCTTCTTCTTCCTCCTTTGCACCTAGCCGGCCGGACCTACCCCTACACGGGTAAGCGTGAATTTTTACTTTATTTTTTGTTCTCTTGCTCTTGCTTGTATGCTCTTTCTATGTCTATGTCTTGATCTTGAGATTCTTCATGCGATAGCTTTTAAATAATTCACATGTTTCACATGCTCAATTGATGATTAAATGGCATGCCTTTTTCCATTCTTGTTCAATCTCATGCTTACATGCCAATTTTGCTGTCTTGATGTTGATCTTCCAAGTTCCATGTTTGAGCTTGATGTTTCAATTTTGCCTTATGTGTTTGATTGTATTTTTCACCATGACAATGTAGAGGTATGGAACCCCTTAGGGTCTCGGCTTTGATGGCCCCGACCCCCTCTTGCCGCGCCCTTTTTTTTGCGGGCGTTCTCGGCTGCTGACCTCGGCGGCAATGACGCTGTCCGACGGCGTCCCGCGGCGTTGTTGCCACTGTGGCGGCTGCCACCCTTCCCTTTGGCGGGACGGCTACAAACCCTAGGGGGTTAAGGTTTCCAAGAGGGGCGAGAAGGCCAATAGGCTTACTTCTCCTTCTCCCCTTGAGCCCATCATGCTCCCTAGCTTGAATTCTAGAGGCTTTCTAACCCAACCATGCTTTTTTACCTCTTTCTTGTGTACTTGAATATTTATAATCTTTCTGCTTATTGTATTTTTTTGTTGATGCCTCTTCTACACATTTTCTTGTCTTCCTAGGTTATTCTTCATCTTCCACTTCTCATGGCGAGTTCTTCCAAGAATGGCAAGCAAACCACCCCTCAAGCGGCTGCCCCCCAAGCCAAATAAGTCATCTACGCTGACATCTTCGATGATTGAAACGGGGAGGAGAAGCCTGCAGCTCCTCCTCGTCTTGTGGCTCCTCCTCAACCTGTGGTTCCTCCTCAGCCTCGGCTAACTACCAAACTACCCGGGCGAATCCCCCTCCCCTCAGGGCTTAGTACCCTTCTCAGCGATGAGTTTTTCCCCTCTTTGTTGCTTGGCGTTGATGAACACTCCCCGTCACAGTCATTCACCCAAGATGAGGTGTTAGACTTATGGAGCTTCCATCATATCAGCACGGATGAGTTCAAGGCGTGTGGTCCCAAGGTGAAATCAGATATAGGGTCGGCCACAGGGAAGATTACATTATACATGTCTCACTTTGTTGCGGGTCTGACCCTTCCCATAGACCCTTTCATGAAGAATGTGATCATCCACTTCGAGTTCTCGCTATCTGACCTTCCTCCCTATCTCATATGTAAGATCATTGCCTTTGCGACCCTATGTCGCCTGTTAGGGAGGGAGGCCTCTCTAGAGCTCTTCTTCTACTTTTATACAGGGACTAGACCGAGGGGTATTACTGCTGCGTACCTATGCCAGATCACCAAGTGCCCTCAACTTTTCAACTGTGAGTCTAAGAATGAGGAAAAGAATTGGCGACGCCGCAAGTTCTATGTCAAGTCTCGTCTAGGATTCAGGTTCTCTAGCGAGCTGTTGAAGCTTAAGGAAGCTTCGGTCATCACCAAGGGTGTTGTCACCTTGGGCTCTTATGACCGTAAGACCTTTGATATCCTCACCAAGTAGCTACCTCCCGACATGGGGTATGACATGCGCTTCTTTTTAAAGGCCCTAGTCCAGTATTTTGCGGGGGTAGCTAGGCGCCCTCATTCTGGTGTTACCCCTATCTTGCACCCTGTTAGATGGATCATAGATTTCTCATGACCCATCCATGGTAGCATGTCTGACCCCATATGGAAGGGTCAGTTCGAGAAGAAGGAGGGAGGTTACACCTGCCCCCCCCCCCCCACTTGAGATTGACATCTCCCATACAAGTAGGTTCTATTCTTTTCTCTGTAATTTTCGAACCCTCCCTTGCTTCCCCTAAGTGAATTTTAATCTTTCTTCTTGTCGACTGTAGGTAAGAGGGCCTGGTCACCAAAGTAGAGGTAGGATCGCAACTTGGTGGGGCTTCATAGGAGGTGGAAGATGTTAGAGGGTCGCAAGTCATATGCTATCCTTCTAGCTCCCGTTTTCTTAGTGTCAGACCCTACTCCTCAGAAGAAGCGCAAACGAGCCGCCAAAGAGGTTCCTACTGGGCAAAGCATTACAAGTGTGGAGGAGGTTCACTAGTCGGCATCCCTAGCGGGGGAAACCACAGCCGGACCTATGATGGGTGAGGAGGGAGCTGAAAATTCTACTCCTCCTAATGGGGAGGAATATTACATTTAACTGGCGGAAAGATGTTTTGATACTTTAGGGGTGCTTAATGTTCCAGACCAAAATTTAGGGGTGCTAACTGTTTTTACCCCTAACTTCAGGGGTGCTTACTATATTTACCCCAAAAAAGTATAGGAGTCACCGATGCAAAAAGGTGTCAATTACAAGGTTTCACGTGCAATTTCTCCTTTATGATATTGATGGTTCAATGTGCCTTTATGTGGAAAACTATTGGCAGCGGCACTGAATGAACGAAAGGGGATGAGCCTTATTTGTTGGGTCAAATTACGAGTGAGTTGTGAATAAGAGCTATAATTTAACTAGTTCAATGTCAACGAATAAAAATCAATACCAACACTAATATGAAGATTAAAAGTATTTAATTTATAATTTACTAAGTAGGGAGAAAATTAGAGTTTTTTAATCCTCTGCAGTTTTGAGAGTCGGATAGAGTTTTCGTATAAATGCGCCTAATTTTTTTAGAGCGGTGACGATCTCTTGGATTGGAAGATAACTAATTGCGGCATGTCACGTTAAGATAGCAAGTTCTTGTTTTACAGTAAGTTAAAATGTTGTTAGGATTTGTAGAATGACGGCGTAGATTCGAGGTGATTTTTTTTCGATTGGTGTGTGCGTGGGGCAGTTGAAGGTCTGTGGCAGCTGCAGAGAGAAGGTAGCTTGGAAGGTGGTTGTTTGGTCGGAGCACTCAGATTAGCCTTCAAGTTTGCAGTCATATCCAGACCCGGTGGTGGCGAGGGGCAGTGGGAAGCAATTTTCACGCGGTCGTCTTGAACTCCATGTGCAATTGTTATAATGTTGTTTGTGCTCTTTAGATGGAGGGGGAGTATTCCAGTGTCTTCGCCTCAATTTTTTTGGATGTTTTAGTATTGTGTCTCAAATTAGTAGTGCATATGAGTTGTTGTTTTCAGGTTGATTTGTGAACCAAGTGACCCACGAGTTAGTTACATCATCGGCTTCTTTGTTAGACTTGTCTTGGTGGGTTAATGTTCAAGCCCCCAGTTCAGAGACCCGAGTGGAACAAATATGATAGTTAAAACACTAATTTGGATTTTATTCATTTTCATAATAAAAAAAATAAATTTGATTAGTTAAAGTTTATTAGTCGTTGAACTAACAAACCCAAGTCTTATACTCCCTTTGTCCCAAAATGAGCGTCCTAGTTTCTATTTTGAGAATAATGAAGGACACATTTGTTAATGTGGTATAAATTGCTTTTGAATCCTTATGGATATGTGTTCTAACGAATTTAATAGATATTAACTTATCATAGAAATGTTTAAATTTTAAAACTGAAACTTGATTACAAATGTAATCAAGAATATATTAGAACCCTGTAAACCCTGTAAACCCTAAAACTCTTTCTGCCCTCAACTCTCTCTACAGCGTCGCGTCTCTCTCTAGCGGCTCTTGCCGCCGAAGAGACCCTCCTCCTTCCTCCTCTTTCCTTTTCTCTTCTTCTCCTCCTCCTCTTTGCCCTTCCAGCAGCTTGCCGCGCGCCTCTTTTCGTGGCCTCAATCGGCTCTGCCGTGGGCTCTGCCACGGCCTCCTCCACTACCGAGCTTCACGGCCTTCGCGCTCCACCGAGCCCCTCCCTCTTTCCCCTCCCTCCTTTTCTCTTGCTCCCCTTCTCGCCTCCCTCTTCTTCAGTCGCCCACTCGAAGCCTCCAGCCTCCGCCGCCTCTAGTGTTTTAAGCGCCGCTGGTCTCAGCCGGGGCGGACTCCGTCGACGCCCAGTCCGCCTTGCCCTGCTAGCCTCGACCGTGTCATTCACAGGCGTCTATCCCAGGTCTTCAACGGCGTCGCCGTGTCTTGCCCTGGTCCGCCGGCGTCCTCGGCCTGATATGGTGGTTTCAGCTCCGCCTCTGTGTCATGACATGCGCCGCCCCGTTTCATTCTCGGTCAGGCCAGATCCGCCGGTTCTTTTGTCCCCAGCCTGTTCCACCGGCCTCGGCCTTTTGCGCCGCCGCCTCAGCTCAAATCCGCCACTGGCCGGTCACCATCAGAGACGCCCTTTGAAAATTGTTCTTAGGGTGTCGCGTTTTTTCATTTAATGTTTTGGTTCCCGATATGTTTGGGAACCCCAAGAGTCTAGTCATTAATTTAATTTAATGGTTTTTCTCGTTTTGTGTATATGGTGAATTTGTGTCTCATCTCAAATATGTACTGTTTATTTATTTTTCGTCTCAAAAATTTAAATAAATTAATACTTTTTCCGATAAAAAGAATATATATTTAGTAAATGCGTGTGTGTAAAACAAAAAATTGACAATCTTAAAAGAATCAAATCAAAGGTTTCACAAATCTTTAGTGTTTATTTGTTGACCTAGCCCATAGATATGTTAGCTAGTTTACTTGAAAAGTAGTTTTTGGTTTACAACTTATGGCTTTAATCCAACCAAACTTTTTATGGAAGAAATAAAATCATAACAATTATGGTTCATTTTTTCAGTTATGGGTCGATTTCATATCTCACATCACCGATACGATATGGCTTGGTTAACCCATTTTCTTTCCAGTTTTTGCTTATTTTCCTCACATTCACACACATGCACAACTAGTTTTGTAATCAATTATATTACGTATAAGCTTAATTAAATAAATAAATATTTTCTTACACCTACAGTTTATTTATTTTTTTCCACTCAAGAGTCACTATCATCGTTTACAAATTGATTAAAATGGTATAAAGAACACCTAATTATAACTTTTTACTCATATTTATGGACATGATCCACTATAGATGAAAAGATGTAATTAAATTATTTTTGGACCAACAAGTCTACACCAATATTAGATTTTGTAATTTGTTCTCACTCACTGGCTACAAACTTGTGGCCTACTTGTTTATTTGTTTATAATCATTTTTGACAAATGAAATGCCATTAATTTTATGGGATAAAGACTCATTTGGTCACTGTACTATCAAAAGTTGACCAATTTGGTCACTATACTTTAAAATGGACCAGTTTGGTCACTATACTATCCAAAAGTGAACCAAAATGGTCATCGTCGTTAGCTTCCG
>JAYMTK010000316.1:0-24560 GCA_036897405.1 Pelargonium myrrhifolium
CCATCTTAGCAGCAGAAACAAACCTCGAGGGGGCTGCCCCCCACCCTACTTGGGTTGTGTAAGAGATTTCGCTCCGAGTTGCCGAAGTCCCAGCCTGCTTTGCCGCAAGACTTTGGCCTTTATTCTCTCCCCCACCCCGATCCTAAGTTTTCAAGACCCTTCCAAACTGAAGCATGATCAAGCCGACCATGTTCTCCTTGGCTTCGGGTCTTTTTAGCCACCCTGGATATGCTAATGGAAACACAGCTTCCCCTGGAGCCGGGTAGTCATGGCACGTTTCGTTGTCTTGGTCTACCAATCTGATAGATCATTCCCACCGACACCCAACCATAACCTCCTAGTAAGCCTCTTCTCGGCTACTCCAAGAGCGTCGACTTTCGACCCTCACCTCCGCTGGCTGCCGATACAAGCTAAGATGTTCACCCCCATGAAAATCGACCTGGCAGGAACACCAGTTAGGCAATCATGGAAGAGAAGCCTGACATAAGATCTCGAGCACCACCCTATTCCTGTTACCGGGATAATAGTCGGTCGGAAGTCATACACCACGCCACACCCCTCATTCAGCACCATATCCCGATCACCCCAAGACCCCAACACCTCCACGCTGACTTGCACCACCTCCTCCTTCTTCCCCTTCTTGGCAACCCCCAATTGACAGAGCACCAGCCCCTCCCTTCCCAACGCTCCCCTTCCCCCACTTGCTAACCACCGAGCACCCCTACCAAACCCTTTCTTCTCCCCAGCCCACTCTAGACCCCCACCTTCACCTCCAGCCCCTACCAGCGCCGCCATCGTCCCCCGTAACCCGCCAGCCCACATCCCTTCGATTCCCATCTGGAAGGTCGATATAAATACAATACCTTTAAATGATGTAAAGTACTTCATCCTTCTATTTAAAAATAAAAAATAAAAAAGTTAGTTAGTGTTGTATATTCTTTTCTATTTTTGTGGACATGTGTTGTAACAAACTTAAAGGATAATAACTATATTTTTTCTTTTTTCTTTTTTGTCAACGATATCAACACCATGAATGAAGGCTCGAACCTGAGATATCGAGAGAATTAAGCGCCTTAAATCACTTGGCCCAATGAGTGTTGATACTAACTTATAATGATAATACATAACAGTTATTTCGGAATAAAAAAAAAAAAGTATAATATTGCAATATAACTAAGGATATTTTGGTAATTTCAAAATTTTGCCCATCGTTTCAGACAATTTTAATCAAACAATCTAACTTCACGAAAGTTCTCTCAAAACTAATTCCGAATGTCGGTTGACCAAACAAAACCCTTGAGGCCTTAACACTCTATAATCATTCGGGCCCTTAGTGTTTTACTCTATTGCCTAATAAAAGCAAACAAGGAAATTATATTAGGTAATGCTTTTACATGCCGATCAAAAAAAAAAAGGTAATGCTTTTACATATGAATAGATTCTTTCATGACATATAGACATGAAAATGGTACAAAATGAACAGTTGAAAGTCCATAAATCATGCAGCAACAAGGTCCCTCATGAACATGACACAGGAAAAGAACCCTAAGTTCCATAGTTCAATCTGAACCTATCAGTTCACAGCTTGCCTCCAAAACCCTTTAGGTGTGACTCACAAATCATCTTGACTCAGACCACAAAACTCAATTCACTTGGTCCTCCATTGTCACATCATATCATTTCCTATAATACCAATCATACAACAAATTACACTTTTACTCACCCATTTTCTGATCATCGTCTGCATGTTTCGTCAGCTGCAAGCAAGAGTTTAACAGAACCCAGATGCCGGAATACAGATAATATGTGATCTGTTTGATCAAAAACAAGTTACAAAACTGTTTCAAGTGTTTGAACATGTTATTTGCATTAAATGGAAGAAACAAGCGCCTCATCATACACACTGCTAAGAAAAAACCAAGAAATTTACATTGCAAACACCAGGACCGTGCTCTCCATGATCCTGCCTGGGTCACATTCTTCTCCCGTTGATGTAGTACTTTTCTCATTTTGGCTGCATAGCTCATTATTTGAAACATGAGTAACTGCTAATGAATTGATATCCAGCTTTATGCACACCAATACAAGGAGAATCCGCAGGATCCCCGAAGAGCGTGCCAGTCTCTTGCATGGAAAAGAATGGAGGAAACGCTGAAAAATAGCTTCTACCAATTGAAGAGAAAAACTCAGAAACCACTGCTGGAAGCGTTGGCTGATCTACCAGCACCTGCGGATCCATTGCTGGTTTTGCTAATAACTCCTTTCCCGAAGTACTCAGCAATTACAGAAAACCCGTCCTTTGAACTCTTTACTTGCTGGAAGAAGAGATCCTGGTCTCTGGAATTTTGCTCCAAGTTTCTCTTCATTTCCAGGACGGATCTGTATTCAGGAGCACACTCGGGGCATTCTTTTTCATTATCTCCAAGACAGCGCTGGTGAAACGAGTGCATACACATGAAGTGTACCGCAGGTAGGTCCAGGGTGAAAGTACATGCAGTGCACTTGCTAAGCTGAAAGATTCTGGCATTTGTTCTAAGATCCTGAATCTCTTTTCTCATAGCCAACGAATCTTCCTGCACAATTCAAGGCTTACTGAATA
This sequence comes from Pelargonium myrrhifolium, assembly GCA_036897405.1. Classification (NCBI taxonomy): domain Eukaryota; kingdom Viridiplantae; phylum Streptophyta; class Magnoliopsida; order Geraniales; family Geraniaceae; genus Pelargonium; species Pelargonium myrrhifolium. The sequence goes on from JAYMTK010000316.1 coordinate 2,600, forward strand.
AGATATTGTCTCATTAGATAAACACTTACAAGGTGATCAAATGTGATTCTAGTTCATGCATTATGAACTATCCTAATATCATTTCAACATAAAGCTAGGCTTATTCCCAACCGACGTACACAGACAGAGATGTCATGAACATATTTTCCACATCAGTATTCAAAATTAATTTGGTTTTGGTTATATTATACAGTTTTATCGTGAAGACCATAATCCTTATAACAGACCATTGTTTTAGTACTTTTTGCTCCTTTTTAGGTTCAATGTCTCCAAGTTCTCTTGTCACACTGCAAAGGGTCTTTGTTAAGTTAAATAATGGTAAAACGTTACATATTTATCAATCCTGACAATCCATTCCAGTTAAAAAAAATTCTTGCAGCCTAACTTCTTTGGTTCAATTATTGCCCGATGCCAGGAACTGAATAAACTATCAGACTATATTTGCCAATGCAAAATAACTATTTAAACTGTTTTAAAAGTACATTAATGCTCATGCATCCTCACGTGATAACATATTATACAACACAAGTGAGGCACTTTGACTCTTTAAGAAAACAAAAAACTATATAATCTATCCACTTTCAACAAGTTGAGTGCAATGACGTCTAGAGATGCAACTGATAAATACAAATGGAAGCTTCAATCAGTAAACACTAACCTGATACTTCTCAATAGCCCGTCGGTCGTCTTCAATCAGCTTTGATTCCTGTTCAAGCTTACGAGCAATATAGTCCTTGATGACAGATAATGTGAGACATGGATTCCTGGACAGAGTCTGAAGAACAATGATAGGAGGCAAGATGTCATCTCTTTCAATAAAATTTAAGACTTCCTTCACCTCCTTGGAGCAATCTTCTCCAAGTTCTCCAAAATACTTTAGCAGATCTGCCCAAAGAGTTGGGTCCCCTCCCTTGCCAGAATCCCCTAGCCTTTTGCAACATGCAATTAGTCCTTCATGGTCATGGACCTGCATGTAGCAAGCAATCACCTCTTTGTAGAGTTTCATCTTTTCATAAAGATACAAAAGCCCTTCCTTAAATCCATTCATTTCACAGAGAATTATAGCAAGATCAATATCATAAAGTGGATGTTCCAGGTCTGAAGGCCATCCACTCTTAAGCAAGAGGAGTCCCTTCTCTCGCCTTTCCCGACACTCCTTCTCCTTGAGTGAATCTTTGCGATTACTTACAAGTTTCCCGTTGGATTCTGTTTTTGACATAACAGCAGCTCCTGATCTGGCTCTAAGATTAATATCTAAACCATCATTAGCTTGTGACATGGATGGGAAGTTCAAGTCATTAGACAGGTACAATTCCAAAAGCGTGTTATGAATTTCTACTTGAGCAGGCGAGTCTTTCACCTTGTTGGTATACTTCTCAAGAAAATCCATAAGAGACTGAGGATTATGGATAAAAATATTGAGGAAATCAACGGGAGATGGCAACATAGATAAGTATGCACCATTCGAGCGTCCCCTCTTGGTTAATTCTCTATCTTCAGTGCAAAGCTTCATGAGAATCTCAATTGTTTCCTCTGGCTTGTGTTCTACGAGAATCTTGCCATACTCTTTAACTGTCACCCCAGCTTGACTTGGTTCAAGGCTTGAAATATACTGCAAAGCTTCTTCATATCTATCAAGGTCTTCAAGTAAGATCTTTAAGTACAATTCATGCTTCCCCGCCTTTTTAGCAACATACATCGCATGCTCATGGTAATTAGCAGCACGACAAACCCTTATTGCAGTCTCCACATCAAATTTATGTTCCCCCTCACTTTTGATGAAGACATTTAGCTTATCAACATCTTTCAATTTGGTATAGCAGTTTAACAGAAGTGTGGTATGATCTTTAGAAGCAAGACCTTTCTCATGCAAATTTTCCAAGTAATTTGTAAGGTTGTAGATTCTTTGTGCATCTAGAAACTTCTGTATAACATATGAAGGTTCAAGGTGACCAATGGTGTGGATGTACTGAGCCATAGCCTCATCATAGTCTTGCTTGCTGTACAAGTGATCCCCATACTTTCGTAACACTTCTGCGGTGGCAGCAGCATCAGCTTGTTGACTTTGAACAAGATTAATAGCCACAGTGTAAAGGTTCTTCTTAAAGAGCATATCTAATTTGCTCTCCATATCCTTCTCCCCAATGCATAGAGCTGACTTGTCGGACATGATGAGTATTATATTACCCCACTCACTTAGCATATGAGAAACTTCTTTAACCACCAGACTGTGGGCTATTAAACGATTTTTCAGGTCATAAATGTTGAAAGTGTTCTTGCTGCTTCTTTGATCTCCAATAACACATAAAAGGTACCCACGAAACCACCCTATAAATTTCTTTTCTCCCTCAAAGGCCCAACAAGGACCACGTCCATCAACTTCGTAGAAATATACAGCCTCAGGTCTACCAATTATCAATTCCTGATTTTGTCACAATACAGAAACCATTAGCCAACATATATAAGAAATAAGGTAATGCACTAGACATATAAATATATAGATATACAGAGAGAGAGAGGCCCAAGCGTCATACCGAGCGATCACTCATCGTAACACTGTTGACATTGCTTCCAATATGATCTAGGGTTTGCCCCCTAGGTGGCTGATTATGCAAGCTGAACAAGCTCACTGAAGTTGGAGTCACAGCAAATAGTAGAAGGGCTTGACCATCCAATCTGAAACCTAAACCAGTTATGGAAGAATTGCTTTTTCCAGAAAGATCATCCACCTGAAGCTTGAAACGCGTGATGCGCTCTCGTGCAATGTCTCCTTTGATGCAGTAAATACAACCATTGTCTAAACCAATAGCTATGAGTAGTATCGGAGGAGCTTCCTCAAGGACAATAAATGATGTAATCTGCAGCACATCATGGTTTTCAAAAATCCTTAAAAGATAAGTGAAACTGCAGCATCACAAGTTTTACAAGAAAGAAAAGAACAAGCAGAAGAGGCTGAAGTTCCTAGAGATAAGTAAAAAGTATGCGACCTTTGCTTCTGGAAACTGATTGGTGAATATACGCAGTATCCCTATACAATCAGGAGTTATGTTGCTTGAGCCCTCTGGCTGCATTTTATCGAGGTCATAAACCTTCAGGCACATAGCTGATTGCTGTGGAGATAGTTGTTCATCTCCACCGACAGTCACTAGAAAGTTACGTTGCTGCTCAACAGAAAGAAAATGTAAATTAATTTCCAATTGACAAGGACAAAAAAAAATTCCCCAGCCTAAACACTAGGAGAAATTGGAAAACTAAGAGCATGTTTCCATATGACAAATTATAGAAACTCATATCTCATCACTAGCCAAACATACTGATTTCTATACATTTCAGGAAATTATTCTGCTTAAATTAAAACATCAATTCTCGTTACAGCTTCAAAGTCGCAGCCCCATTCACGATTATGGACTTGCTGCTCTATATCCTCTCTCAATTCTCTCTTATCAAGTACAAGTAATAGATCTGAGAATAATACAATCAAATGAAAATAAGATTCACTCAACAAAAGACCAAAAATCCCAATACAATGAACAAAGAGTACACCAATTAGAGAATGTTCCGACTTCCAACATTCCTAAATTAAATTATTTCCTTCCACTGTGTTCTCCAAAGACCAACATGTAGAAAAAAAATTGAAAAACAAAACAAGTTCAAAGAAAACAAACTAACCAACCCAACACAATAAGCTAGTTATCAAGAACAATAAATAGACATAACTTTACCTCACAACACAAAACTCAAACAGAGATATAATTGCATCAAAATCAAAACTTAACCTAAACCCTGTCATCAAGATTCTAATTTGATCAAGATAACTGTAACCAATCCAGCATTTCCTTAGCAATCAAGATACCATGAACTGAACAAAACCAGAAATATAGAGTCCACACTGAGCTTGAAAGGTAAAACCCGCAAATCTTAACCTCAACCCATACATAAAAATCTAAAATTCACCATATCTGAGCACATTCCAGCTACAACCAAACAGACCCTTTATCAGAAACAAACACAATTGAATGTTCACGAACCTTGAGCTGCTGAAGGAAGAGGACAGTGGAGGAGTGAGCCTGGAAGCCATAGTTGAACTTGAGGCCGCGATCGAGGAGAGAGACAGTTCCGTCGTCGCATCCGACCACCACCTTGCCTCTTCCGCTCGAGCAGCATTCAATCTTTCCGGTGACCTCCTCGGGGATCGTGCACTTCCCGGCGTACTTTTCCTCGAAGAACTCGAATTTCCTCCACTGATACATTCGATCTCGAATCCGATTGAGCCCAGAAAAATACAGATCGGAGAGATTGATTCCGTGGCTTCACGAATTGGGATCGCAGGTTTGGCGATTGAATCGGAGATTTTTTTCGTTCTTTCTGGTTTCGCTGTCGTCGAATCGTTAGCGTCTGATTTGCAGGTTCTGGGAGAGAGAGTGAGCTAGGTAGAAGCGACGTCGTTTTAGTTTCAGGTAGATGTCTTTGGGCTGAGAAAAAGGCCTGAGCTAGTGGGCCTCGTGGCCCTATATTAAAAATTTTGCTTCTGTGAATTTCAAATTATAGAACACCTTAAAAAAACTAAAAATGATAAAGTGACTCACTCTAAACTGTTTTGAGAGACGCACAGAGTATATGTACGGTTACGAATGCTTTTGGCTTTTAGAACGACGATTTTTAGATTTAACAAACTGTTGTTTTACAAGACATTAAATTTTTGTTTTGATTGCGAGTTAAGGTGTTGTTGGAGTTTGCAGAGCAACATTGACGTAAATTTACGATGATTTTTTTTATTGGTGTGTACGCAAGGCAGTAGGAGGTGCGTGACGTTAATGGTGGTTGCATAGAAGGAGAAGGTGATGGTTCGGTCAGAGCTTTTAGATCAAGTTTCGAGTTTAATGCCGAATCAAATGGCATATATATCCTATGGTGGCAAGGGGCGATTGGCAAAGTCCTTCACGCTTCAAGTGCAATCGATGTCAATCATTCATTCTCTTCAGGTTGAGGAAGGATTCTAGAGCTTTCAAGTTGATTATTCATGTTGATGGTAGGATTATAGTGTCTTCAGTTTGATTATTTATGATATTTTAGTCATTGTGGCTCAATTTGGTATTGTCAAATTTTTATTTGCTAGTTGATTAGTGAACCAAGTAGCCCACAAATTAGGTAGGTCATCAATCTCTTTGTCATGCTTGTCTGATTCGATTGACACTCAAGCTCTCAATTTTATATTGTTTTTGTTATCGTCTGATTAAAAGTAACAAACTATAATTTTTTGGCGCTAAACAAATTTTTTTAAAGTTCTAAGAGAAAAAGAAAGAACTAACAACATGATTTATGATTTGCTAATAAAAATAAAACATGGGCTGTGATTCGTTTTTGGACATGACATATTATAATTGCGCATGAAGTTTAAGATGGTCGCATAAAAGTCGTTGCCGACCGCCCATCACTACCACCCATCTGACATGGCAGCAAACTCGAAGATTGATTTAAAGGCTCCGACCGAACCACCATCTTTCAAGCCAATTTCTCCTTTCATGCAACCGCCACATACCTCCAACTACCCCACACACACTAATCGATTAAATTCATCAAGAATATATGTCGTCCTTCTACAAATCCCAACAATATCTGAACATATTATCAACCAAAACTAGCTATCTTTACAATAGAGATTGCAATTAATTATTTATTAATTTAAAAGACTGCAATCACTCACTATTTTATGAAAATTCTACCCAATTCTCAAAACGGAAGAGGAAGAAAAATCCTATTGACTTTTGACGTGGATGATGACGTGGAATACCTGGATGAGGTTCTCTATTTTGACCACACAAAGTAGCTATGGTGATTTGGCTAAAATCCAGCCTTGTTCCACATCAGATGTCATGTCAACCATTGGGTTTATTTTTCATCGGACGGCTGATATTGATTTGCATGGGTATAATTGGAGAATTAAATTTGGGTAGCAAATGCAATATTGGGATATTCCACATGCATGTGTTCAATTATATTATATGATGATTTTGGGCATTTGCGGTTGTGCACCACATGTTGCCTCCAAAGCTAGAGAAACACACCCATCAAATTAGATTCACTAAGATTTATGTCTTTTCTATAATTTTATTTATTTTATTTTATACCTTTGAAAATTTTTAATCGTCGCGATGCTTACCGTATGGTGCTAAATTAGACATAACTAAACTAAACCAACGGTACTCTCAGTTTGGTGTCTGTTTTGCAAGTTGGTTTTCAATTTTATTAAACAGTCATCAAAATAAAAGTAAAGAGTTGTCGATTTGATCATATATGATTGACTTAAATAATTTGTGACAAGATTGATTTATCCGACAACTTGTCAAATCTATTACTTATAAATTCCAATTATGAGTTGTATTTATGGATACATTCCAATGACTAGTTGATTAGGTAGGTGTAGCATATGGTAAACCATTTACCGTGACTATATATCATTTATTTAAACACCTATATATACTATGAATTTCTATAAAAAATACTTTATTAGGTATATATTATTGGATAAGAACAAGAAGTCATTTTCATTTGCTTACCATGTTGATTGATTAGGACAAGGGTGTCCAAATCAAGTGTGTTAATTACACATTTAGATGTACTAACTTTGACACCCAAAAATCATTTATTATTGTGTTACACCCTTTAGAAATAGACACCCATATCTCATTATTAAAATAATTAAATAAAATGAGGAGATGCGGCGACAGGTTGGAGCTGAAAGGCGACCAGTTGAACCAGCGGGATGGGAACGAGGTTGGTCTTAGGGTTTGGTTTATGGTTGTTTGATTTCTTGTTTTTCGTATTTTAAATTTTTGGGCTTTAGTCTTTTTGTTCGCTCAGTTGTTTAGTTTAGTTTTTTGTTTCGGGAAGGGCCGATTTGAGGGGCGGTCGGAGCGGTATCCCAACTGGCAGCTCGGCCTCGCGTCCCGCGGACGATCAATTGGGGGCTAGATTCCTAATTTTGTTATCAGTCCAAATTATAAATAGTGTCTGTAATTTATGACATTTGTGACTAGGGACAACGTCTCCAACGTCAATATATCAGTAATGTTCAAAAAACAATGATTAGAGTGGTTTTGAGATAGGAAAAAAAAGATACCACTACTCCAAATAAAACTGTAAATTTGTAATGAAAAATTACCTTAATTTTTTTATTTGCAAGATAAAAATTAAACAATCAGCCACCTCAACCCTTATCTTACCAGCTCAAACAAAGAACTCAAAGGGTCTAATGATTGCATAAGTCATTTGATTCGCAAAACAGTTTACAAAAGAAAATAAAAAACTTAAATTATCAAAATGATTTGGAAAACTTAAATCAATCTCTCGCAATAAGGTATATACTACTTCCGTTTCAAAATAAGTGTCGTTTTAGAGATTTTCACACACATTAAGAAAATATGTTAAATGACATTCTTGTCCTTAAATAAAAACATAAAAATCATCATTACTTTTGGAGTTATCCCTGCAAACTTTTCATCTTCCATATGAGACTAGAAAAATAAAATCATGACTAAAGAGTAATATGGAAAGTTCATGTGTAAAAGTTTGTTAAAAGTAGAGAGTGACACTTATTTTGAAACAAAAATTGAACTCTAAAACGACACTTATTTTGAAACGGAGGTAGTTATAACTTAATTTTTTTTTAGTCTCTTAAATCAATGCTTGAACTATCACGAGTGCATCCAACTCCACAAACACTATTTCACACTTTTTATTTCGCTCTTAGCTAAGCACCTCACAATTTAGCGTTTGTCAAATAAAAAATATTTTAATAAAAATTGTTGAACAATTTAAGAAGAAAATACCCTCTAGTGTTATAGTCTTATCTCATCAAACTCAATTCGATCTGAAGTGATAATCTACTACAAAGAGAGATTGTCTTGCATATCCAAAATTAATGTTAGGTGTGCCCTAATTTATTTATTTTGACCATTTCAATGTTATGTTTAATGAAGATGAATGAGTATAATTGCAAGTAACAAGTAAAGTAAATTGCATAAAAAAGTGTGATTCAACATTGAATTTTGGTTCCATTGATTAAGCAACGTTTTAAACACGAAATAACCTAATCTTGTAGTTATCAAACTATTCCTAATAACGAGGCTTGTGTGTTAAGTGTACCCTTAATTAACATTTTAATCATCTTAATTAAGTACTTTACTTGTTAATTAAATATATATATATATATATAGCCCTCGTTTACTCAACATATCTAAGAAGTTTGTGCATGTATGCATGGTTTTTGGTAGCTACTTGCTAGGAGCATATCTACAAGTCAATAGCAATAAAATGGGCAGAGCTGGCTAGCAAATTTTTTTTTTTAGTAGAAGTTGGATTTGTTTATGTGAAATCTTGTATATATGTTTTATATAATGTAAGTTGATATAATAGTCATTTTACTTATCAGTCCGGCCGACTTAATACTTGTTAGTGTGAGTTTCGTTTTAATTAACAAGCGTACAAATATCGAGACTCAAAAATGAAAATCTCGAGAAATCAAATGAAATTAACTACTTACTCTATTGAGTGTTTGTATTTGTTAGTATGAGTTATTTGTATAATGATATTATTATTTTAATTTTTGTTTTAACCATTCATGGTGTAGACTTTTTTTTACTTAAATAACACAAATTTTTTGGCCCATGTAAAATTATACATGCACGAATTTACATGAAAAAACTATATTTTTTTTAATATAGACATGTTGCAAGTTGCAACAAATCAAAAAAGAAGAACTCTCTTGGCTTCATTAATAATAATTATTTCAAGATGTTTAAAAGTCATTTTAATTGAGCTCAGTTAGAAAAATTCTAACGATATATAAAATTAATACCACTAATAAATCTAGTTTGTCACCTTTTCCGCAATAATTGGAATTAAAAGTAGCGGACGTGTGGGTGCTATTTTTAGATAGAAAGTAGCAGCAGCTACTAAAAGTTGAAAAATCTTCGAGATGGAGAAGATAAGTAGTAGCGGTTACAAGGTCGGTAGCACATTTTCTAGAATTACTCACAACTATTTAAAGAGTAAATAATTAAGACGAAAAAGGAATCACACATCAAACACATGCTCTTGGATTCTCAAACTTCCAAAAAATCTTAAGCCAAATCCATGAACTAATAAGAGATGGATCTTTGAATCAAAATTTTGGAACCATTTTAGTTTCTACCGGTAGTTTGACTAGACTAAGTAATAAATTGCTAAACACAGATGTCTCAATTTTCAATTTAAATTAAAGTGACATGTGTCACAAATTTGTCAATTAAAAATATATTTTTATAATTCTACCCTTAAAATTTTAAAGTTTTCTCAATTACCCTCTTCCTCCTAAGTGAAAAGTTATAAAAAGAATCATACAACAAAATCCAAATGATTGTAATATGCTCTTAAAATATGCATTGTACCATGAATTAACTTAATCTTCTTGTTTGTGCAAAAGAATAATAATAATAATTAAAATTAAGTCATCTTGTTCATTTCTTCTTTAAATAGCCCGTCATATATGATTAGTGTCCAAGCACCACTGTGTAAACACCGGAGATACCATAATTAAGATAAATAAATAAGCACATTAATTAATTAAAAAATTTCCAAAAAAAAAATTAATTAATTAATTAAAAAAGAATGTCATGTTCATGTGAGCCATGTAATTAATTTTCTATTTTGGAACCTAATTATCTTCTATTAATCAAATGGCTAATCTAAACACAAGTTGGTGCAGGTGCAGGCCGAAATATTCATTCTTGCAGTACTTATCGCTATCTTAAATATTTAATTAATCTTATCTAAACATTTTTTAAATTATAATGATTACGTGCTTACAACGATTGAACAAGATAGGTTCAAATGTCTGAACAAAATTTAAATATTAATGTTTCCTTTCCTAATCTTAGTATCATTGTTGTCTTATTATTTGGCAATGCAAGTAATCACAATAATAATTAAATTAAGGAATAATTTTATATAATCCAAAATTGTAAGGGAAAGAGGATTAATCGCAACTGTGTACTTCTTTTTCTCGTAAGAGGCCATTACTTCACAATTTTGTCAAAATTGTTTTTTCTGCGTTGAATTCGATATTAATAAATTAAAAAGGGAAGAGATGAAAGCAAAAATAATAAGATCCGACGTTATCTTTTTTCGACACTAGCCATTGGAACAAAATACGTCTTCAACCGCCATTAACTCAAATTCATACTTTTAATCCTCATTTGTAAAAAAAAAAAAACAGAAGGTGTTATTATCATGTTGGTGTTTTGTTCTGAACAAATTCAATTGAAATTGTTGTTTACCTTTTTAGTGCAAAAATTGCACTAACTAATTGTCCATTTTATATTTTAGTCCATTAGTTATACATATTTATCAACAATATTCGAATATAACTTGGCTAGAGCATCTTTATCATAACGACGACAATATAAGGTTTAACAGAAAAAACATAATTTTAACTAATTTATTCTTAATTTTTTAAAAAAAAAAATTTATATTAAAAAGTAATAAATTACTTTTAGACAAAACAAGAATGAAATTAATTAATTGTCATGTTAGATGCGACAACTATGATTATGCGGACATGGAAGCTCTTTAGGTAGGTCTTCATCTTGCTCGGAGGGTGGTTGGAGACAAGTAGCAGTGGCGCTAGACTCTGAGGTGGTGGTGCGAGTAGGTCAGAACAAGAAGTCGTGGATGTGGAATCTTGACAGAGTTATGGCTTATATTTGTGAGTTTCTAGATTAACCATGGATTATTTGTATTCGGCATACCTATCACAAGGTAAATCGTGTAGCCGATTGTTTGGCTAATAAGGGGCTGGAGCGCCAATAAAGATTATAGTTCGTTTCCGAGGAGAGTTGTTGCGTTGGTCTTGGATGATGCTCGTAGAGTTAGTTCTTGCCGTTTAGCTCATTTCAATTATTTCACCCAAATTTTTATGATTTATAAACTCAATCTACACATATCAAATCAACTTTAAGTCGAATCAAGTCGTAAGTGCTTATAATAAGTTCATATTCAATTTATCCACCAATCACGAAGAAGTGTACTTGATCCTCAAAAAAACGGACCCACAAACTGCTACGTAAGTAGTGGGTTCGGATGTTGCGGGTCCCACACGCACTGACCCTTTAGCGGTTACGATTCTGTACCACTGAAAAGCACCTGGAGGCAGACTATAATTCTTCCTGCGGATGCGACACGTGGCGTGCATGCTCTCCGCAGATGGACAATAAAACTCCAGGGCAAAATCACACGGCACACCGTGGGTCCCGCAATAGTCCTGGGGCCCACATCTGACGCGCTGATCCAATGGTGCTGGTGCACTGTGAGTCCACAAACAATGTCACATAGATTTTTACGAAAGAGCATTTATTTAATTAAATCCCAACACTTGGAGGGCTATTTTCGTCATTTCGGCTATTAAAGAAAATCCAGTCAATTATATTCCCGCAAATTTCTGTAACAGACAGTACTCTTTTTTACTTGTAATTTTTCATTTCCCTCTAAAAATATTGGATTTATCATTTTCTTTTTTTAAAAAAATTAACAACATAAATTCCGTTCATGTCAAAAATATTGTAAAAAAATATTTATACAAAATAATGTGTCAATTAATTAGAGATGACACATCACACACTCTATTAATGACTAGGTCGAATCATAATGCGTCAAGTGTACAATATGTCATATAAACCGAGCGCTATACGCTAGAAACTCAAGAGAGGATAGTGATATAACATATGTCGAGTAATAATTCAATTAAACTTAATTGTAAACCCCTAAAAGATAACATATACATTTTGGCATCATTTTGTACAAAAATCGTACAAATTTTGAAACAAATAGTAGAAAAGTATTAAATTTATACGTAATTATTAGTGAATTTTCATAATAAATAAACATAGTCAATGAAAAACTTACATATATTTGCTTATATAAAAATTACGTATAATTTACATGCATAAATACGCGTGAAGAATTTTTTATTATTATTATTATAAAAAAACTGGATTTTAATTGAGATAAGAGTGACAACAAGGAGTGAGAGAAGGTGGTGGTGAGTTTAATGATTGAAAACAAATATTAATTAACTAATTAATTAATATTAATTGAAATGTTAATTATTTATTAGGAGAGAGTGATGTGTGTATGTATATATTTATGTGTTTGTTGTGGATTTGAACTAAAGACGAGGCGCTCTTAAAGCTATCCTTTCTGTCATTTCTCCATTTTTTGGAAATTCAAAGCAAAAGACATAAAAAATAGCTCAGAAGAAGAAGAAGAAGAAGAAAGAGAGTGATCAAATCTCAATCAATCATGGCCATGGAAGAGTTCTTGGGCTCTTGGATTGGTTCATCAGAACTATCAAAAACATAAATTTCTTGCATATTTCACATAGGATTTTTTGTGGGTATGTCTATATTTCTATGGTGGTCTCATTTTTTGGCTAAATTTCTGATTTTGGAATGTGGTTCTTTTTCCTGAGACCTTCTCATACTCAAAGCCATTTTGGGCTCTTGTTTTTGGATATGGGATTTTGATTTGGAGTCTGTTTCATGTGTGGCTGAAAAGTGGGTTACTTTGTTTTTTTAGCTTTAGTCAATTGTTGTGGTTTTTGGATTTGGTTTATGAAACAATGGTTGAGTGTGTGCATGCTGTGTTTCTAGGAGGATTTTGGGAAATGGTTAAAATTAGTATGGCCTTTTTTTTCAAATTGTGTTTCTTGTAACGGTTAAAAATATGGTCTTTCTCTCTAAATGAACCTCTTTCTGGCTCAAATCTGACCAGAAAATAATTTTCTTGTTGTGTTGTTTTCTGGGTTTCAACTGGTAGTTTTTTTTCTTCTTCTTTTTTCTGGGCTTTATTTGTTTTCTGTTCATGTCATATGTTTTGTGATTTTTTTGCTGAGGAACTGATAGGTTTCTTTCTGGGTTGTTTTCTTTTCCAAATTTATCCTAATTGGCAAAAAAAAGTGATGATTTTTGTGTATGTGGTGAGAGATTTAGGAGATGATAATGTCAGAATCAACAGTTTATGTTCTGTTCTTGAGAAGTTTATTATCAGAAACAACATTGTATGAGGAGTTGACTCTTATTTTTTTTGTTCTGTTGTTGCTAGATCTGCTATTTAGCTTACTTTTATGATTTCATATGTTCTGGGTTTGACATTTGTTAATTGAGTTTCAAGCATCTTTTATGAGTTTTGTCCACTTTTTGTTATGTTCTTAGGATTTATGTATTTGCTATTTATCTTTTCTTTGTAGGGTTTGTGTCTGAGATGGATTTTTCAGAGTCCACTAAAGTTGTGTACAATAGAATCCAGAAGGTAGAGCCTGAAAATGTTTGTAAGATTATAGGGTATCTCTTGTTACAAGAACACGGGGATCGGGATATGATCCGGCTAGCTTTCAGCCCAGATAATGTCATCCAATGTTTGATCAACAAGGCCAAAACTGAGCTCCTCAGGTTGTCCAAACCCGCAGCTTCTTCGCCTATCTCGCCCTCTCCGTTGATCAATGCAGCTTCGGTCGGAGACCTCCAGTTGCAGTTCACTCCATACTCTCCAACAACAATCCGAGCTGCAAAAGCGTTTTGGGATGCTGATCAGCAACCAGTTCACAGTCTTGATTATGTTCCTTACTCGGATTCTGTTGCTGAAATGCAGTTCTTGGCGCTGGATGATCAGTTAGAATATGCTAATTCGGATTTCCCGAGCAATTACCTCTATCAGGAACCCGCTTTGGGTGTGAGAACTAGTCGAAGGTCTCCAAGTTTGCCCGAGTTTCCGGTGAAAGTTTGCCATTACTTCAGTAAGGGATTTTGTAAGCATGGTACTAATTGTAGGTATTACCACAGCCACCCCGTGCCTGAGAGCTTCTCTCAAAGTTTCAGCCAAAGTCCGAATGACATTTCTAGTGACGATCATGTATTTTCACCCGGGTCTCTTGAGAAGCTAGAACTCGAGCTAACCGAGCTTTTGAAGTCAAGGAAAGGGTTTCCGGTTTCAATTGCCTCGTTACCGATGATGTATTATGAGAAGTACGGGAAGACCCTTCAAGCTGAGGGATATCTTACGGAGAGCAAAAGACACGGGAAGGCTGGTTTTAGCTTGACAAAGCTTCTTGCTCGGTTGAAGAACAGCATTCGTCTAATTGACAGGTACAATACGTAAGTTATACACGTCCACGAGCCATGAATTTGCTTAAGCTTTACGTGTCTAACCATTCTAATCGTGTCTATTGAGTTTCAGGCCTCACGGGCAGCATTCAGTGATTCTGGCAGACGATGTTCCGAAGTATTTGGAGTACATTGGTGAAAGATCAAGTTATTCTGGTGCAATGGTGGCCGGTTCTCGGCAGATTTACCTCACCTTTCCAGCGGAGAGTACTTTTACCGAGCAAGATGTTTCCAACTACTTCAAGTAAGAAAAGTTGGGGATTTTGAGTTTCGTTTCTTGCTATTTAACGTCCCCGTTTTGAATTAGTATGTTCTTTTGTAGCAAATTCGGGCCTGTTCAAGATGTTAGGATTCCATGCCAGCAGAAGAGGATGTTTGGGTTTGTCACTTTTGTTTATGCAGAAACTGTAAAGCAAGTTTTGGCAAAAGGAAATCCTCACTTTGTTTGTGGTGCTCGAGTTCTGGTGAAACCTTATCGGGAAAAGTCAAGGCTTGTTGACAGGTAAATATTAGGTCTAATCAGCATCTGTAATCCTAGTTACATTATTGTCTTAACAATTCTCCGAAATTTCACCACAGTGAAGCTCGAAACCTTTTAACATTCGACAAAACCAAGTACTTCTTTTCTTACGACTGGTTTGATACACTGTGACTTAATGTTTCGGTTAACTACATTGCATGCCATTTCTTGCATACTGTTGTGCAGGAAATGTACGGATAAGTTGCTTCATTCTGGATTATACGGTTTTAATATTATGGATGGAGATCCCGAGCTACACTCTAGTGAGTAGATGTTCACATACAAGCAGTGTTTTTCATTCTTGTAGCTTTTGGTATATGTTCAGATTTCTTATATGCAATGTACGTTATTTAGTACCGAGGATTTGTGACAATTCGAGATTGCTCAAGAAGCAGCTCATGGAGGAGCACGAGCAAGTACTAGAAGTTGAGAGAAGACGCTTCTCGGAAATGCAATTAGCCGCATCCAAACCCTTGACCCATCACCCGTACATTGGATACTCAATGGATGAGTTGAAGCTTTCAGAAGGTGGAACTCGAACATATATGCATTACTTTTTTCAAGTTCTTTCCCGTAACTTCATTCACCTGACCAGTTTCTTGATCACAGCTCGGGAAGAACAAGAAGATTTCCCGTCCCCCGAACGTTTCAACTATATCAGGCATATAAACACTGGTTTCAACGATCCAGACAGGTAGATATCAACAGTCTCGTCTAATGATTCTGCTATTACTTCTCTGATTCTCTTATATCACATTCTTGATATGTTCTTGATATATTCACCGTAGCAGCCAAGGACTAAACCTTCCAGAAAGCCCGTTCGCCTCTCCAATAGGGAGCGGCATTTCAACAGCTACATAGATCAGGCTCGGAGGAATTATAGAGAGGTATCGATACAAGATTATTTTCGTTGTTCGATCAGTACTCATAGCAAAGCAACCGAAGAAGAGAAACAATACAAGTTCTTCTCCATGTTACAAACAGGTGGAGTAGATTCCCAAAGAATGATACAGAAAAGCTAATATGATACAGGTTTCTAGTTTTTTTTCTTTTTTCTTGGTTTGATGTAATGATAGAAGGTAAGCAAGAGAGCTTGTTGAGTTCATAGAAGAAGAATGTAATATATAGTCTTGCAACACTGAAACTAATGGTAATAATTTTTTTTTTTTATACCAAGTTTTGTGGCTTATTTTGCCTTTGTTGCTAAATTTCAATAATGTTGTTACACATTGTTGTGTAGTCTCACACCAGTTTTGAATGAAACTGTGTGGTTGATTTTGTAATGTGGGGAAAAATCTCACTTTTTGATTTGGTTTTTGGAGTGAGAAGAACCAATAGCACTTAACAGTAGTAAATGAGGATGTGGACTTGTTTTTGCAATGTAACCAAAAACAAAAGAAGCTCACCTTTTGATTTAGTTTTTGAAATGAGAAGAACCAGTAGTATTTAACACTATATCGGAGCCCATGATCACTTCTCCCCCAACTTAAACCTAATGTGTGGAGGGAAGATCGTTGGATTGAGAAAAGACCAGATAACACCCAACATTGATATCAGAGCTCATAGTTTCAACTTTTCTTTCATGTTTCGGGAGGTTGCTTCTTCCCCCTAACCTAGATTTGATGTGCGAAGGAGAAATTGTTAGGTTGTTCTACATCAGTTTGAATTAGACTATGTGGTTGCTTTAAAATGCGAGGAAAACTTTCAAGCATTGAGCTAACTTTTAAAGTGAGAATGTCCCGTAACATTTAACAGTAACATTAGAAATCATTCCGATCACAATTGATATAGGACAAACCAACACGCACAAAGGCTTGTGCTTACTACTAAATAGTCAATTATATAGGTAGTTCTTCCACATTTTATATTTTCCATAGTGAGATTATTTCCATTTTCAACAATCCTATTGTCATTTTCTTGATATGATTGTTGTGAGCTTGTCTCAATACATGAAGTTACCTTTTAACTAAAATGTACATAAAAATAAGTTTAAAAAATGAACTTTTTGAAATGGAAGGAAAAGAAAAAGAGGGTGGAGAATGAGTGGCAAACACATTCAACAAATGATAGAAAGAAAGAAAAAAAAAAACTCAAAAAAGTAGAAAACATTTTGGCAGTTGTGTGGTTGTTGCCTTCTCCAGTAAAAGAGGACACTCTCAATCCCATTTTGTTGTGTTCTTTGGATGTGATTCATAGAGATATATATAAAAATTCAGGTTTCATTGGCAGCCAATGAGACTGTGTTGGTGTTTTGAACATTGAGGTCAGAATTGCATTTTCATAAAGTAGCTTTATAATTTGATATGTGGTGGTGGTGGTGGTTGTTGTGTGAAGAGATGAATTGTGATAAGAGCTGAGTGTGGACCTGATTTTGATTTTGTTCTAAGATTTGTGGACCCCAAATTTTGCCATGGAATTTGGTTTGTACAGCTCAGCTTGACAAGTCATCATCAATGGTTGTACAGTCAATTCTATCACTGAGTGATTGTAGGTTTTCTACAAGTTGTGATATTTGGGTTTAGGTGATGTTGTTAGGTTTTATGTGTGAAGACTATTCTTTCCTCAATATCAAGGTCACATCTTTCACTTCGACTTGATGCGTTCAACACAATATGTGTACGTTGAGAGAATGCGTCTCTTCTAAACGCCGAATGAGTGATCTTCGTCATACAATACACTTCTGTATTTATCATATGAAACTCCTTACTTTAAGCTTGAAAATGACGTTATTATCTTTTAATAACTCGCCACCAACCTTAACAACGAATATGTTGTCCGTTGTCCAAGTAAAGGGCTTGGTCGACCAACAAGATGATTAGGTTAACGATATTGACAAGAGTGTATTGGTTTCTGAGTGCGAATTCATGCTACTACAATTGAATTTACATCAATCTAACAGCAAGTAACAGAAATATTTATTAGTGACTTAATTACATTACACTAAAGTCTGTCTATTTGTTTGATACAAGATCATGATTTTCACCAGAAATTCACTACTCCTTTTCCATCCAACAAATCAAAAACTTCATCAAACTAATAAAATGATCCCAAAGAAAATGACCAACTTCCACATAAAGAAAGATTGAGCAATGCAATGCATAGGTTTCACTTCCATGCGCAAGAAGCTACCAAATCCCGGTTCATCCACCCGAGATAGAGAGCTCCGTCCCTCTCTTCGAGCCTATACCTCTCACAGTAGTTCTCGAGCAGAGTTTTAATGGTGGCATTCACTAATGAGCTCAAAGGGTAAGGAGTAAAACCTGCCATTCTGAACCGCGACCTCCATTTTCCAAGAAGTTCATGTCTTTCCACCCTATCAGCTCCCTCGCATGCTATAATGTTCACAACGTCGCGTGCCAGGCAGTGCTGTTCCACATTGATTCGCTCTGCATGTTCCCTTGAGAGAGTCACGTCGATGGACTCAAACATAGCTGTGTAATAGTTGAAAGTCTCCATGAACCGGGGAAGAAATGGTGCAGTGTTTGTGTTAGATTCTTGTTCAACAAGAGTCACTACTTTTGGAGACAGGCTCTTCACCAGCCTCAACAGTCGATCCCGGTGATTCTCAGTGCTTACACTCTCATCTGGCATGTGGTGCAGCATGAATGCGAAATTCACAGCCAAAGCCTCCCCTGGCCGAACACCAAGATTCTCTAGCTGGACATCGCAACCAGACATGGCTGCAGCATGGAAATCGAATGGAACGTTAAATGACTTAGCGAGTTTCGATAACCTCTTACCCACAATATACAATCCTCCTCCGCGGGCGTATGCTGATGTGGAATCATCAATGCCGGTTATGCGAATATGGGGTGGCCCGCCAGGCCTAGCTGCGAAAGCCTGGATGAGAGTGATCCACTGACTGCCTTGAGCAATTTGGAAATCGATGATGTGCACTCTATTCTCATCCTTCATTGCTTCTGCAATGGCACCATTTGCAGACATGTATCCGAACTTGAAGTACGGGCAAACCTCGTAAAGAATGTGCATGTATGAGAGGAGATCAGCACTGGCCGGTTCTTTACATCTCAAGGCCTTGTAGATGGAACTCCCCGTGGAGGCTAGCCGTGCAACAAGCCCTTCTAACATGTATGCTCCTAACCGCTGGATTGGTTCACCGGACACCGACACCATCTGCCGCAATTCACCCATCAACCATTGTGCCATCAATAGATCATTGTTCGACACCGACTTTGCACAGGCAATAAGGACCTCTTTCAAGTCCCCTCTCGAGATGGCCTCCATAGCTTTTCTCAAGCTATCCATCTCAGCCGGAGCTGAATCATTAGTCCCGTCCTGGAAGGTACTTTCATAGCAGTCAAGTATATCGGCATCAGGCCCCAACATCACAGTTTCCAGTTCTCTCAGCTTGTGCTTAAAGTCATTGACATCATCAGTTATGCAGGACCCGCTAATGGAAGAGCCATAAGTATTATCCGGAGAATGATGTAAATCAGGAGGGTACGACTGAGAATCTTGCTGTGACATAGGGCTTCCACCGGGTGAGAAGCTGACAGTTGATGGAGAATTGTAAACGCCGAAGCTGGAATTTGCCACGGATGACTCCAGCGTGCAGTACAGCTCGCGAGAATTCTGACTAGAGAATTGAGTTCCCTGGCTGCTACCGTTGTTGTAGAAAAGCTGCTGGTGGTGGTTGAAAGTTTGAAACTGAGGCAAGCAATAGGCCTCGATTTCTTGCAATGGCTGGTGGTACAATACGTTGGACATGCCTAAATTTCTGTGTTTCTCGGATGATTGCATTTTATTTGAACTGGTAGCCAGAATAGCTTTCTTTCCCGGACTTTTCTGGGAACCGAACTGAAGATTTTCTTAGCTTGGTGCAAATTGCCTCGGCTACACTGAAATTTGCAACTCCACCATCTTTTTTCAATTGGAATTTCCTACAGAAGAGGCATGAGCTGCAGAGAATAGTGACACGATTAGTGCAAATTTATGGTGAAAAGAGTTGAGGAAACTAACAGAAAATCATATTTTTCACACTTAGCGTGAAACAACATTTACAGTTTTGCTGCCCAAACCGTGCATTCTTTATTGGCCATGGACAGAAAAATTCTTTTTTGTTCATCTTCTCCGTAATAATCTAGGATGGAAGATTGTTTCTTGAACCCTATATGCATAACTTAAAGAATTCCATTTTAGGACAGTCATTATTATCGTGGTATGCCCATCAATGCATCTAGTATTTTCAGTACATTCTGAGATTAGCTAAAATCTATGTAAATATGCAAAGCCACAACAAGACACTGAAGGATTTTAGAATAGGACATAAATTGCTGTTAAAAACCATGATGTTCACAATATTAAACACTAGAGCAAAAGTGAGGAACACCCAAAAGTGCACAATACCAACTCTCAAATAACCTAGTCATGCAAATTGCCCTATCTTTAGAGATCAAGCTCTAATGAATAATGATTTTTTCCAACACAATCGTCCGCACCTTGTTATGGGCTTGTGCTACTACCGTTTAGTCAATAAGATCCCATTCCTTTTTCATCCGAATTAGTTGCTGCAAATCAATATGAATTAACTGCTTACGAGCATTCTCAACTTCTTTCTCCAACTTTTGTTGTAGAAAGTATCTTCAACGTAGTTTGTACAGTGTAGAGCCACATATGGTTTTACTCGAGATGGTATGCCGAATCAAACAATCCTACACACTCAACCCCTCACCCTTTCCCCAATGACTTCCAGCAATATAGGTGGATACAGAATGGAAAATGGTTCTAAGAAAAGAATCCTCATAATTAGTTGCTAATTCAGCAAAATAAGACTTTTCTCTTTAAACAAAACATCAATCCCAACATTTCAACTTTCAAGATATAAATACACCAATAAACAATACACAATTTCAAATGCATATGTCTAAAATGCACAACAAAAACAGAAAAAATGGATAAACCACATTTCAGTCACCAGATCATCAGCTATTATAGCCAAATACTTGTAGAGAAGATACAAGGGCATTTTATCATAAAAAGAAAACATAAAAACTCATCATATATCCACAAACAAACTCACTTTGTTCTTCACTAAAAGCCCCAACTTTTTCTCATGCCAATGATCATCTCCAGCTCTCCACAAAGCAAGCCATCCCAATTCTATCCAATCATTTCAGCCCTGAATTGAACACCAAATCTCAGCTAAACTCAGAAACAACAACAAAATTGATATTCCAAATCAAACCCATTTCAGGACAAAACTCAACAATTGAATTTCACATCACATATAAGCAAAGGGCAGTGCAAGCAGAACATGAAAAACAAACCCAAAAGAGAGAGAACAAAAAATGTCAAACCTTTAACAGACCCCATTATCAGTCTCAACACATCATTCATGAAAACCAGACTTCAAGCTCTAAACTTTCCCAAAGAAAACTGAATTTTAGAGACAAGAACACAGAATTTCAATGAAAAAAAAAGAAAAGCAATACCAAGCATCTGTGTTTTAAGCATAAACATAGCTTCTATTATAACTCAGAATAGATTCCATGGACATACCCACCACTTCAATGGAGGAATCTTATGTTTCTTTGTCTCACTTCAGAAATCAGAGAGAGAGAGAGAGAGCAGAGAGCAGAGAGCTTAGTCCAAAAGATCAATCCTCTGTAATATAAAAATAAAATAAAAGAACACAGAAAGGCCTAAAATTGTGATACATTTACTTCACTGCCCCTATGTTGTGCTATTGAGTATTAATAATTGATTGAAATGGATTGCAATTACAAAAATACCCTTCTGAATAAAGTTATAGGTTGATTGCATCTAGAACAAAAACTGAACACTTTCCATTAAAAGACCTATCATTGCACAACAATGCACCCATTTTATGAAATTGTTGTCTTGGTGATTAGTCTTTTTTAGAAAATAGAGGACAAAGTTGTCCTTTACTCAGTTCTATGTCAAGATCTAATTCAAGATCATACACTCCTCTTAAATTATAGAGTTTAATTATGATGAATATGAGATATGATGAACAATTTGCATAAAAAAGAAAGAAAAAAAAAAAGAAAGAGATATGATGAACGATGATTTGATGCGAAGTTCATGATATTTAGCTAAATAAAAAGATAATTGAATAATTGTGTGCATACAATTATTTTTAAAGGGAATTCATTACTTTTACCATTAGTAAAAGTTTATGATATTCAGTAACAAAAGATTGCTCAGCTATGGATGTGGCTGAAATTGTGATATGCATTAATATATATATATATATATATATATA
>JAYMTK010000317.1:0-24523 GCA_036897405.1 Pelargonium myrrhifolium
AACGGAACCAATTAAAAATCTAAGAGGGTAGTAACATGATACAACAGGGTAGTAACCTGTCTAATTCGAATCTAAGAAGGTAGTAACATGAAATATTCCCAAATTTAATTACATTATTTCACGTTAATTTCATTTTAATACAAACTTATTCACTCTTTACGAAGTGGGACATAAATGTGTTACCTTGATTAACCTCTGCACACAATTCTAGACTTCTAGATTTACATTCTTTATGAGACTTTTCAACTGCCAATGTTTGAAAATTGAAATCTCTATTCCTTTCATTATTCTTTTGCAACCAATGGAAGATATCTACCGTGAAACATTATCAATAACCATAGCTGATAATATGGACTCGAATTTACGAACATCTTAAATTTAATATGACCAATCTTCTAGTTTGTTTTAAAATTAGACAAAAATACAATAATTCACACATTATACCTTAAAAAGTGATTTCCGACTCAATTCGCAACCCAAAACTCTTTTGAAAAACCCGACCCGAGGTCGGAACCCAAAACTGCCACCTGTGTAATTAAATTACTCTTCACTGAATTGAGTCAATAATTGAACTCCACTTTTGTTAAGGGCCCAAATGTTAACATTTTTTATATAATCAAATAGATTTTGAGCCCTATAAATAAATAAAAGAATATATTTACTTAAATTAAAGTGTCTATAAATATAATTGGTGGAAACAGAAAATTAGAAAAAAGCAAAAGGATTAAAAAATTGACCAGGTGGTGAGAAGCAATGATGACCGTCCGATTAGGCGATCAAAGAAAAAAGAAAGAGAGATGAATCAGTTGAGAGCTCCGACAAACCTCCCTCCCTCCAAGAAAACAAAACAGATCACAACCAGAGGTTGTTTCTCTCCCAACTATTATTACCGCATTTGAAGCTCAACAACACCAAAATCGACTCACCTATGCGATCATGTGAAGCAGCTGCGACAAATAAAACTAATTTCCCAATTCCACTAAAAAATTTAGGGTTTCCAAATCCCTCCCTCTCTTTCATTTTTTTTTTTAGCCTTTTCGATTTCCATTTTCCCTTCCTCCGAACAGCAAATCTATCGTCAATCAATCATTGTTGCTGTTTCTGTTGCTGTTTTCGTCGTCTTCGTCGTCTACGGTCCCAATCGCTGGCTTTGATTCCTCCACGGAACGATCCTTATTGTTGTCGATGGTAGCAGCTGCCCCTGAATTTTCTCTGGGAATTTCGTTTTCCCGGGAAAATTCGCCTCAGTGTGGAGCTAGCTAGCTTCTTTTTTTACCTCAATATTGTCCGACGCTGAAGGTAAAAGCACAATTATATGTATCTGGAAATTTATTTGTGCTTTGAATCGATTTCCTGGAAAGAAATTCGTTGATTTGTGTTGAGATTAACGGTTTCTTTTATCATTTTCCGGGAAAATTGGTAGATGTTATGGATTTTATCACGTTTGGTTTACGGTGTTTGTTTTGTTTCGTGGCAGGAGTTCTGTTCTGCCTATGATTTGTTGATCTGTGGGGAATGATTGCCGGCGATTGGAAGAGGAAGGGAAAATTATCATTGAAGGCTACAGATTCAAAGGATAGAGAGGATTTGGAAGCTCCAGAATTTGAATAATCTCTGGATTCTTTATTTGGTATTTTGTACCTAGATTCTTTTCTATTGTTCTTGAGTTTTATTCTGTGTGGATGCGAGTTGGTACATGGATTCGGAATCGTGTTCTGCTCCATCGGTGGTAAAATGTTGTAGTTGTGGATGTACGTGTTCTTCTTTGATCAGTAGCTCTTCAGGTGGGGCTTGGCTTCGGTCTGTGAAACGAAAATATAATGAATTTGAGACTGGGAACCGGTTCTTCATTCCTGGTTTTGATATTTTCAATGTTGCCCGAGTTCAAGTCGAGACCGAGTGTGCTGCATTACGGGAGACAGTTAGCAGCCAACAACAAGCAATACAGGATTTGTATACGGAACTTGAGGAGGAGAGGAATGCTTCATCATCGGCTGCAAATGAGGCTATGTCAATGATATTGAGATTGCAGAGGGAGAAAGCAGAAATTCAGATGGAGTCTCGACAGTTCAAGCGTTTTGCAGAGGAGAAATCGGTGCATGATCAGCAAGAGCTTTCGTTAATGGAGGATTTGTTGTATAAGAGAGAGCAGGCCATTCAGTCTCTGACATGTGAAGTGCAGGCTTATAAGCACAGGATGCTGAGTTATGGGCTCACTGAATCGGAGGCAGATGGAGAGAGGAGTGCACGTAGTCATAACCATAGTATGCATGACAACTCTGAGGCCCAGGATGAATTCCCAGTCTATGATTACCCACCTCTAAGATGCAACACAAATGAGTCTCACTCACATTTTGAAGTTGAAAATGATGTAGTTGATGTTGAGAAGTATGCATTTAGTGAGACACCTCGAGACCATTTGAAGAATTTGGAGTATAGGATTGGCCAAATGGAGAGATCTCCCAGTTCAAATCAGCTGGATGGGGACCTCTCTAATGGAAAAAGCACTTTAGAGAAGGTGATAGTTGGACAGTCTCCTAGGCGGAC
The DNA here is from genome assembly GCA_036897405.1 of Pelargonium myrrhifolium. Lineage (NCBI taxonomy): Eukaryota > Viridiplantae > Streptophyta > Magnoliopsida > Geraniales > Geraniaceae > Pelargonium > Pelargonium myrrhifolium. The sequence goes on from JAYMTK010000317.1 coordinate 2,548, forward strand.
GAGACATTCAAGGCGGTATTCCACGGAGAGCACGAATTCGTACGTGAATTTGGCTAAAGAGACTGCTTCAGATATTGCAGCTGAATCTCCTTTGCGCAACAGTAGCTTCAAGAAAATGGATTACTTCTCACATCCAGAGGACTACAATCCGAGAAAGTTGGATAATGTGTCAGAAGTTGATGATGACATGACGAGTGACAGAATTTATACAATTGATTCTATCCATACCGGGGTATCCTATAATGGTCTTACAGAACCCAAGGCTGGAGTTGGAGTTGGGATTTGTGAAGATTATATGAACACCCCCAAAGAGTCACTGAATCGAGTCGATGTTAGTGATCCCGATGTCAAGAAGCTATACATGAGGCTTCAGGCACTTGAAGCCGACAGGGAATCTATGAGGCAGGCAATTATTTCAATGCGGACTGATAAAGCACAACTGGTATTGTTGAAAGAAATTGCTCAACAGTTGTGCAGAGACATGACACCCGAAAGACGCTTGCCAGTGAAGAAGGCACCTGCCAGAAGTGTTTCCTTCATTTCAATTTTTAAGGTAAAATTTGTTATTTTAGTTGTTTATTCATGTCAGTGCATACCTTTTTTGGATTGATTGCCTTGTAATTCTATGCCTCTTTGCTGCACCATTCAATAGGGTAATTTACCAGAATTGTCTGTTATTCTACTCTTTTGTCCGTCATCTTTCAGGGTCAAAATAGATTGATGATATTAGTTTTGTTATTATATATCAATTCCCCATACTCCGAGATGAATTGTCACTGATTTTCTGTGCCTAGTAAACCCATTTAGCAGAAGATTAGTGTGATAACTGCAAAATAAAACTGACCTAGTTTTTTTCTTTCTGGTTTAATAGTTGCATTCTAATTTATCTTTTCTTGCAGTCGGGATAATATGTTTCTCTTTTGTAACTTCCTCTGAGCAAGTTTATCATTTTATGTTTTGTCTGCATTCTTTTTTTTTTTTTCATTTGATTTCCTTGTTAGAATCTTTTGTTGCTGATGTTTAAAAGGTTCAAAACATGACTTATTTCTTTTTTGTTCTGTTTTGTTCAGTGGGTTATGTCCTTTATCTTCTGGAGAAAGAAAGCTCGCCAAAGCAAGTAAGTTGTTTCTTTTATGTAGTTAATGCATTTGGAACCTTGAAAATCTGCATATACTATCACGATCAGTTCATTTGGCACTTTCATTAGAGATAATGAGACTGTAAAGTGCATGATAAACCGCTACCTCACCACATGCTCACACATTGGCACACACACATACTTTCAAACATGTGCATTATCTATCAGTAGTCTTCTGGGTGGTGAATAGGTGATTGATCTAGTCGGGCACATTTGTAATGCAATGCAGGTATATGTTTGGGATGTCACCCAACAACATGGGTTTGCTGATGCTTCTCGACAAAAACCCTCACATGAGGCAGTGGAGATGTCTTTCAAGTACACAAGTTTGAAATCAATCCCGATTCGAAGCATGTGCTCCTCACCTACATGTGAACAACATCAAATGGATTAGAATCAATCACACTACTTACTGCCCTCAATTTTCATCTTCATTTTCGGATTTTTTTTGGTTGCTGCAGAATTGGGTGTTTTGTGCAGTGTTCGTTCATTTAAAGTGTCTGATTTGCCCCAATTGAGAATATGGTTTTTTTTTCTTCTGGTTTGTTGATGGGTAAATCATGGTTTACTTACAGTACATATAGCCATGGCTTTCTCGCGTAGTTTGTTGCAATTCAGCTCAAGGAAGGTGTCGACTTGACATCGTTGGCTTGTGTATAGTAAAGATTCTTGTATGATTTTCTGTTTTTTTTTTTTCTTTATGCAGTCCCTTTATATTGTTTGTTCCCATCAATAGCATCGATCTTAAGAGTAGATATTTGATTCTCTAAAGTATTTGGGGCAAATTGTTGAGCAGGCCTTGTTTGACTATGGACCTTTTCAATTTGAAGTTAGCACGTATGTTTTGAAGTTGGAGGGTGATTTGCCAACCACTAAATGAATTGAAATTAGGTCACTAGGTTGTGGAAAAGTACAAAACCATATCTAATTTGCAGAAAAGGAGCGAGTGCCATCGAGAATTGAGTTGATCGGTAGGAGTTGGTTTAACTTAACTTGAGGTATGGAGTTCAAGTCTTAGGGAATGCAATTATTTTTGGTAGGTAGAGTTTAGTCGCTTTTGGGTCCTACCCGACTTGAATGGAGATTAGTCTGAATGTGACATGACTTAAAAGTGCTAATTTCGGACTCGCTTTAGAAACTTTATGATTAAGACTATAAAAAATGGCTTCAGGGTGTCACTTGTGATGACGTTCAAATTCAATTCGGATGTATCTTAATTGAGACTATTTTATTAAGAACAACACGATTTAAATGATTCATTCTATTGTCAACAAAAGTAGAAGCATTTTGTTATATCGTAAGCATGTGATCTCACATGATTTAGACACTTTAATAAATATAGAAGCATTTTAGTATATTGTAAGCATGTGTGATCTCTATATGGATCGGAACTAGTGTGTCAATCCAAACACGAACTCAAACGTATCAAGTTGCAAATCATTCCAATAATTGAAAGCTTGACTTTTATGTGTGGTTCAACTTGTACTAAATAAGGTTGATTGGAACTAATGGTTTGTTGGTTTAGTGAAGTAACATTTTTTTTTCCTAGTAAGATTCAAGCTTTGAAATATAAAATTACCCTTACATCATGAGAGAAGTTTAGAGTGAGTGCATGATACCAAACATGATTAGATTATAATGTATAAGTTTAAGTCGATTTCATTTGTAGGAATTTAAGATCTTTTCCTCTTTCATCAAAAAAAATAATACATTTTTTCTCGTATTTAGTTATTTATAATTACTTTTATTAGTCACATCGTACTATAAAGGCTCGAGGCTTTAGAGGAGATTTAAAGCGTTTTGAACGGTTAGTCCATTTCAGTTTAGTCTCTTATAAAATTAATGTATTAGGTAAGTTTAACATGGTCTTCCTAATCTACTTTTAAAATGATTTACAATTAAAAAACAAGAGAAATAATTTCAAACCATATGGTAGGTGACTTGGCATTGGAGGGCTGACGTGGTAGCTTATGTGGAAGGGATACTTGATGTGGCGAGGGTCAACCTCTTAACAAGTCAATAGGCCAAAATAATTAAAAGATAATAAAATTAAGAATCAATATTCAAATCCCAGCTCTATACCTCGGCGCTTTAAATTTGAAAACTTTTGGCTCACCGAGGACGGATGCGAGGAGACTGTACGCGCTGGTTGGAGCGGTACCTCAGTGCTGGAAAAACTCAAGAATTGCGGCTTGGCACTGGACATATGGGGTCGGTTATCAGTGGCCAAATTAAACAGAGAGGTGCAGGAGGCGAGCAGGCGCCTGGACAGACTCAGCGCGCGTTCCGATCCGGCTGGACGCCGCCTCGCGGAGGAGGCGAGGGTTCACTATCTCGCGCTGCTTGCCTCTCAAGAGAGGTATTGGAAGCAACGGGCTAAGATGGTGTGGTTAGCGGAGGGGGATACCAATTCCAAGTTCTTTCATAGGTCGGCTTCTGCGAGAAGGTCAAATAATAGAATCAGTAAGCTAAAAGATCAAGCCGGGAATTGGGTCGAAGGAAGCTCGGAGATCCGTGAGCTGTTGGCACCGCACTTTGAGTCGAGTTTCCAATCTCGGGGGACACGCGACTCGGGAATCCTCAGGTATGTCAGCCGCAAGGTTTCCCCGGACCACAACTCCTTGTTATTAGCTGAGTTTGCGCCGGAGGAAATTAAAAGCGCTCTCGACTCTATGCACCCGGATAAAGCCCCGGGGCCGGACGGCCTCAACCCCGCCTTTTTCCAAAAGTTCTGGCATATCATTGGTCCGGATGTGACCCGGTTTTGCCTCAGCTTGTTAAACTCGGGACAATTTCCGGCTAAGCTTAATGACACGGCCCTGGTCCTTATACCGAAAAAAGCAAACCCGACCGTGTGGGGTGACCTCCGGCCCATTGCTCTTTGTAACGTTATTTATAAACTTGTCTCGAAAGTGCTCGTTAATAGACTGAAACTAGTTTTGCCTGATATAATTTCTGAAGCTCAGAGTGCTTTTATTCCTGGTCGCTTAATTTCGGATAATGTTTGTATTGCTAATGAGATTTTTCATTTCATTCACAGGAAGTCATCAGGAAAGGCGGGTTGGTGTGCTCTGAAACTTGATATGGCCAAGGCCTATGATAGTGTGGAATGGGCATTTTTGGAGAAAATGATGAGCGCATTGGGATTCGATCCTAGATGGACTGCTCTTGTCCTTCATTGTGTGAAAACCGTTTCGTTTCAGGTGGATTTCGATAATGGCATGTCAGACCCGTTTACTCCTAGTCGAGGTATCCGGCAAGGGGACCCCCTATCTCCTTATCTTTTCCTCCTATGCGCTGAGGGCCTTTCGGCTGTATTGAGCGGCCTTGAGGCCGAGGGTAGGATCCATGGTTGTAGAGTGGCTCGGGGAGCTCCTACTATTTCGCACTTGTTCTTTGCTGATGACGCGCTCGTGTTTTTTAAAGCAAATGGTGAGGAGGCTCAGGCTGTTAAGGAAACCCTAAGTAGGTACGAGGCGAGCTCGGGTCAGCAGGTTAACTTGTCAAAGTCGGCTATTATTTACAGTGGCAGTACGTCCGAGGCGGACCGGGCGGCGGTCACGTCAATCCTTGGGGTCGCGCAGGTGCCTTCTTTTGATCATTATTTAGGCGCTCCGGTTTGCATTGGGAGGGGGCGGGTCCGTTTGTTCAAGGAGGTGGTTGATCGTGTACGGGCCCGGGTCTCTTCTTGGTCGGCTAAAGCCCTCTCTAAAGCCGGGAAAGAGGTTCTCATTAAGTCCGTGGCCCAATCTATACCGTCATATATCATGGGGGTCTATCTTCTTCCCAAAGCTATATGTGCTCGTATTGAGATGATTATAAACAAATTTTGGTGGTCTTCGGGGGGGGGGCACAACTCATCGGGCATTCACTGGAAATCGTGGTCGAAACTGTGCGAGAACAAGGCCGTGGGTGGCCTTAGTTTTCGAATTTTCTCGGAATTTAATTTGGCTCTTTTGGGTAAACAGTTGTGGAGGCTACTTACTACTCCGAGCTCCTTGTTTTGCCGGGTCTTTCAAGCCCGTTATTTCCCGCCCGGAACTGCTATTCATGCCCCGATCGGCTCTAATCCGAGTTATGTATGGCGTAGTATTTGGCCGACGCAACAGCTTATCAGAGCGGGTTGCTGCTTGATAGTTGGGTCGGGTTCGTCTATTAGGGCACTATCGGACCCTTGGATTCCGGGTCTGCCGGGCTTCACTCCGGTTATCTGTCTTGACCAGGTGGGGCTCGTGCCGGAGGACCTTAGGGTCTCGGAGCTGCGTGATTGTGTCACGGGTTTGTGGGACGTGTCGAGGCTTCAAGCTACGTTTGAGGAAGACTCGTGGAAGGCAATATGTAAGATCACGTTAAGCTCTCGTCTTATTCTGGACAGGTGGTGTTGGTCGCTTGAGAAGTTGGGGGCTTACTCGGTGAAATCGGCATACCGTTCTCTTACAAGGCTGCCCGGACAGTCGGGGGGCACTCCTCTGTGGAGGCGGGTCTGGTCCGCCCCGGTTCAAGCGAAAATCTGTCACTTTTATTGGCGGTCACTATCGGGCTGCCTTCCGGCTATGGTCAATCTGGTATCGAAGCGGATTGAGGTGTCGCCTCTCTGCCCTCGGTTTAAACTGGTCCCGGAGATGACATTTCATGCGGCGTTCAATATCCTTTTGCTATGGCTTGTTGGAGGAGTATAGGGGCTGGCAGTTTCACACAGGCGAATTCAAGCCTGCTGGAGTGGCTGCAGTTATGCTTTGCGAGGGCTGACTCGGAACTGCTCCCGCTGATTTTGTACCTTGGCTGGGGTATATGGAAATTTCGCAACGACGGGGTGTGGGATAATTGTTGGGGCAGCCCCCATGCAGCAGTGGCTATGGCCAAATCGTGCTTGTCTGCATGGCAAGCTGCCAGGATGACGAAGGCCCGTCCAGCTCTGCCGGGAATCCCATCTCCGCCGCCAGCAACTCAACAGTCCCACAGCGGCATCGGTTCACGGTGGGAAAAGCCGACCCGAGGTACGTTGAAGGTTAACACTGACGGGGCTACTTTCGAGGCGGAGGACAGAAGTGGCGGGGGCTGGGTTGTCCGAGACTTCACGGGCCGTGTGTGGGGTGGTGGCCGAGTAGGGTGGCGAGGCAACCGCGATCCATGTCTGGTCGAAGCCATGACGATCCGCGAGGCCCTTTCTTGGATTGAGTCTCGCGGTTGGGGCTCCCTTATCGTGGAGTCTGATTCTAGCCAGGTCATTAATGCTTTGCAGTCCGGAGGGGAGGGTCCCAGTGCCTTCGGCCTGATTATTCGAGATATTCTCGAGTTAGCTTCTCAATTTGTTTCTATGGAGTTTCGTTTTGTTAATCAGTCTGCGAACTGTGTAGCTCATTCTCTTGCTAAGGCTTCTTGTTCTATGTTAGGCTTAGAGGGGTGAATCGGTTTCCAGGGTCCCATCCCGTTATCTCATTTGTTAACTGCTGATTTATGCGATTAATAAAATATTGCAGCTTCGCTCAAAAAAAAAAAAAAAAAAGAATCAATATTCAATACCCATATGTAAAATGCGAAAACCAAAATAACTACAGTAGTACTAGTACAAAACTAATTAACCCATAAAACAAACTAAAAGAAAAAGAACTTGTCAAGAAAAAAAAAACTAAAAGAAAAAGAAGATACGGCCCATTGGCCCAAGCCCCAGAGCCCGTGGGCTTTGGAGAAAAAGGGAAATGAACTGCAGAAACGAAACGCGTTTCAAATTCTAAAACCCTTCAAAACATCTGATTCCTTCATCTGAAACACCGGCGCCAGAAAAATCTCCGACAATGTTTCGCTGCAAGAGCTTGATGTCACAAACAATGAAGCGAAAGCAGAAGAGCAAGAGAAAAAGTAAAGACAAAATCAGACGAAAATCCGTTTCCAGGAAACAAGACCTCATTTCCGGAAAACAAGAATCTGTGCATTCAGAAGAAGAAGAAGAAGATTTAGACATTGAAGAAGACGAAGACGAAGGCGCTGAGAAAAGTTTCAGTCTCAAAAGCTCTGCTCATTCCCACAATCATGGGGTCCAGCCACTGGGAAATTTCTATCTCAATCCAGGCTCAGTCAACTCCAGAAACACAGGTCTAGGTAATCTCCAAACTCTGACTGATGAGCTTGTTCTGGAAATTCTAGGGCTTTTAGATGGGACCCAATTGGGGGTTTTGGCTGCAGTGAGCAAATCTTTCTGTGTTTTCACCAACCATGAGCCCCTTTGGAGAAACCTTGTTTTGGAAACTCTCACTGGTGGGTTTTTGTATAATGGGTCATGGAAATCTACTTACATTTCTGCTCATTGTCCTTCATTTGATGTTTCTAGCATTGGTGTTTCTGGTTTGAGAGTGAGAGACTTTTATTCTGACTATCTATTTCAGAGCTGGCTCTGTGCTAATCTTGAAATGAAGCCAGAATGGCTTGAAAGGGATAATATAATCAGAAAGAAGGGTATTTCTGTGGAAGAGTTTATCTTGAAATTTGAGGAACCAAATAGGCCTGTGTTGTTGGAAGGATGTATGGATAATTGGGTTGGATTGGAAAAATGGGATAGAGATTATTTGGTTCAATTGTGTGGAGATGTCCGGTTTGCGGTTGGGCCAGTGGAGATGAAGCTTGAGGACTACTTTAGGTATTCAGATCAAGTGAAGGAGGAGAGGCCTTTGTATTTGTTTGACCCCAAATTCGCTGACAAAGTTCCGGTTTTGGGGAAAGAGTATGAAGTTCCGGTGTACTTTAGAGAGGACTTGTTTGGAGTTTTAGGCAATGAGAGACCTGACTATCGGTGGATTATAATTGGGCCAGCAGGGTCTGGCTCTTCATTTCACATTGATCCTAACTCGACATCCGCTTGGAATGCGGTGATCAGAGGATCGAAGAAGTGGGTCTTGTTCCCTCCTGATGTGGTTCCCCCAGGGGTGCATCCAAGCCCAGATGGTGCAGAGGTGGCGTGCCCCGTGTCAATAACTGAGTGGTTCATGAACTTTTACAGTGCCACAAAAAATTGGAAGAAGAAACCTATTGAATGCATCTGTAAGGCAGGGGAGGTTATCTTTGTGCCTCGAGGATGGTGGCATTTGGTGATCAACTTGGAGGAATCTATTGCTATTACTCAGAATTACGTCAGCAGGTAGCCTTCCTTTATTTATATTAATTTGTTCAATAGATTAGAAATGCCGGACAATATGTTTACAAACATATCATCTTGATTCTGCCTCCACCCCCTTATGTGCATACTTTTTTTTTAGAATGTGAGTTGTGGAGACTGGAGACAACTCAAATGTAATTATTTTTTCTGATTTCAAATGATTTAGGCTCTTTTGTTTTGTTTTTCCTTGCCGTGTTTATTCAATCTGCAAGAAGTAATATAGGTAATGTTACTTCAGGTCTAGACTCTAGAATCTAGATAGAACACAATGCGTTCACAGAATAGTTTCAAAATGAATCTTTGGACAGCAATATAAATATGTCGTATACGAGAGCAAGGAGCCTAAGCCACCAATAACATAATGACAACTCACTAAAAACATGTATCTAGCGGGCAGCTCAGCTCCCATAAATTCATTGGGTTGGTGTCAAGTTTTCATTCATTTGGCATATTCTTTACTCTCTCTCTCTCTCTCTCTCTCTCTATATATATATATATATATATTCTGTTGCTGAAAATGACTTCACCAGACAGAACATTGGTCAATGGCATATTATAGTTTGTTAATGTTGTTTGTGAAGTAGCTTCTTAGCAATATTATTGTCAAACAATTTGCGTCACTGAAACGGTTGTTTTCTCTGTTGCAGGAGAAATTTGTTGGATGTGTTGGATTTTCTCAAGAAGCCTAATGCCAGCATGCTTGTATCTGGAACAAGGGACAGAGTGAATTTGTATGATAAATTTAAGAATGCTATCGAGGCTTCTTTCCCCGGAGTTATTGATGAGTTGGCACAGAAAGCAAAAGAAAAAGAAGCCCAGGAGAAGAAGCCTTCCTTCTGGGACACAGTTACAGACTCCAAGGTGGGTGCTTTCAAGTTTTCCTTCTGAAAAAGAACATCCAAGAGTACCAGAACGAAGATCGCCGACCAAGTACTATGTTGCACACAATGTTCTCTTCGCTGCCTTCATCATATTAGTTTTACCATGACCTAGGAATGTTGAAACAATTTTGACATTGTCTGATTACAAGAGAGAGGGGAAGCCCTATTGCGAATGTTGAGTATTTGAATATGCATTGTTGTAATCTATCATTCATTTGACCTGACCTGATTAGTTTAGACTATTATCAGTTCTTGGAGTGAATGGTAAACATGGAGAAGATGACTGAAGGATTCAGGCATTTGATTTGCAAATTTTTGGAAATGAACTCTCCCATTTATAATAGAGTTTTGGAGCTTGTTTGTCCCTGCCATGTAAGATAAATGAGGGAGTGGATAGAGAACTTGTGTTTGGTAAAAGCTGCCAAAATCTCCTTTATGTTATGCAGCAGGTGAAAAATAGGCTAAAAGGATGCGAGAGGAGAGAAATTCGGGTCCAAATTGTCCTCATTTTGTGCACGTCAAACGACAATATACATTTACATTTCATTCTATATACGAAAATACGAGTCATCTCATTTATGCTTATGAGATTAATATGTATACTATATACAATTTTTTTTGAGTTTTTGTACTATTCAATCTAAGCAATCGAACAAGTCAACCAACAAAATGAATTAATGCGCTGAGTTGGTTAAATAAACCTCACTTTTCTATTTCGCTCATTTTAGCTCTTTTGCCTAAATTCTTTTTACCTGTGGAGTTGACAAACAAGCCTAACCCGTCCAAGATTTTTGAAGTATACAATTATTAGAAGAAAGACAAGTTCAATCCATATACCGTTGATAAGGTACATGATTATATGTTCAATGTCGGGTCAGTTAATCAACTACTTTGGTTGAGTACTTAATAACAGTGACAACTTCACATTTCAAGACGTTGCTACTATACTGTTCCTATAAGAATAGTAGCAGTGGTATTCAGTATTTTTTTAAATGACAATACACCCTTTATACTCCTGTAGGAGTTATTGAGTCAAACGTTATCATTCAAATTAAATTACAAGCAGATATTCGTAATGAGGGAATATTTTATCCCGAACACACACTGATAACGATACTACATTGTAATGTCTCCCAAAAGATCATGAAAACAAAACGTCATACAGGCGATAGAGAAGCGATATAGGAACCATCTGAATACTTCAAGCTCTTTAACGGACCCATGCTCAAGTGAGGACTACTAGTCGCTTGCGGGATGCCATAAGTATGCTTGTCCCCATGCACACCACCTTCTGGATCAGATTTTTCACCAACCGTCCCAATAGCAACATTCAGGCCAATAGAACTTGGTTCTGTTGTAAAGCTGCAAGACCACAAAATAAAACCAATTTACCCGCTACTATGAATAGTTGTGCAACATCATAACCATCTGCATAATGTTTGAAACCTTTTCTTTCGAGATATGTAATATCAAAACCATTTTCTATGTGGAAAGAACGAGTTGATTGCAATACGATATACGGGACGCGACATAAATACCGCGACACACAATTTTAAAAAAATTAAAGACAAGATAGGCTAAAAATATGGAAAAGAAAAAAAAATACTCCCTCCGCCCTAAAATATGTGTAATGTTTGAGTTGAATTTTTGTCCCAAAATAAATGTATTGTTTCCTTCTTTTAGGGAATTAGTTATGCATGAATTATCAATAATGTCTCTATAATAAGTTAGTATCACTCGAGTTTGTTGGAACGCATGTTCATATGGGGATGAAAGAGTAAATATACAATACTAACTTCTCCTTAATTTTTCTCAAAATAAAGAGGAAAAATATTTTGGGGCGGAAAGAGTAGGTTACATAAAGCCATTTTCAATCAATTCATTATTAGAAAAAGCAGTGTCTGCTTAAAAAATGAGGAACATGTAAAATAAAGTGTCCAACTCATGTACAAAGAATGTCCAAGTGTCGAATATGTATCAGACACAGGTACATTGAGAAGATAAGATTATCCGTGCATCATAGGTTCAAGATTTAGAAAATGAAATGGTAGAAATCATCAACATACCTTGCTTCAAAACTCTTTCCCTCAACACGTGTGAGTGTGCACATAGCACAGATAATCCAAGGTGGTAAATACGCATCCTTGATTTCAATGCTACATAAGAGACTGGGAGATGAACCTTGAACAGATTCACCATCTCTTGCATTAGAACCTTTAGGAGTAGCCACATGATCAGCCCTTTTCATCTCCATGCATCTTACCTGCAAAACAAGAACCGGCAATTTTGCAGAAAAATCTACATAAGTGAGAGTCGCGAATAAATTTATGAACAGCATTATCATTTACATCTAACACTTCGTCATCATTGTATATGCCACTGAAAGAAAAAAGGACTAAGCCACAATATAAAATGAAAACTCCAACCTGTTAATAGACTGTTGTTACAGTCAGAACAAGTTACTATCCATGTCAAAGGTCACTGACACAATGGTCACAAATTTATAGTATAAAACAAGAAATGGAGGTTTCAAGGAAAATGTCCCAACTAAGAGAGAGATCAAAATAAATTCTCTGCAGCAACTACTAGATATAATAACTCAGAAAAAATAACTGCACAATGCACTTGACAACAACTAAATGACTTAATATTAATGTGAAAACTTTGAAACCCATATTTTATGCAACAATAAGGTACATGCTGATTAAAACTACCTCTGGAGAAGAAACAGCAGCATTTTGGAATGGTACAGGTGAGTACAATACAGGAACGTCATCACTGGTCAATGATGTTAATAAGGATCTGAAATCAACAAAGAAAGGTAGTGAGATGTAATAACAAAACTACAGAATGTGCATAAATGTATCAGCTGTAGTTATATGATCATTGAAACAAAATACTTTATACTACCAAGGACTTGTTTGATTGGATCAAATGAAGTGATAATAATTACCTAGATAATTAGTTAAAAGTTAAATTACCCCCTCGGTCCCAAAATAAGTGTCATATTTCCTTTTTAGGAAGTTAAGTCGGTTAGTATCCTTTAATTTTGTTACAACTCACGTCCATGGAGATGAAGAAGAAATGTATCACACTAACTTTTCAAAATGGAAACAAGGACACTTATTTTGGACGGCGGTAGTAGTAGATAAATAAAGTACTAATGACTTGAGCAATGACAAACCAAGCATCTGTCCAAGACCTAATAAACCAGTTTTTACTGGTTTAAATTATCAAAATGACATAACCATACAAGCCCTATATATACACACACCCATTCTAGAATCAGGGGCATACCGATAATTCAACATAAAATCATATAATCCTTGCACATTTTCATTTCCACTGAAGGCTAAAAGAGATTGTGGGCTGTTATCCACATCAGACATGGAGCTCCGCCACCGAGTCTGCAATAATTTTGATGGACATAACCAGTGAATCATACAGCACTGAAATATGACATAAGACTTTGAATGCCTTTAGTATAACAGAAATAATTTCAAATGAGCTTTAGAAAATTGATATGATGGAAAAGGCCCTTCCAAAAACAAGATGTGCAAAAGGGAATAAATTTTCTATTCATCCCGGGTATAACTGCTAAAGTTCAGTTGAGACAAACGATGCAAGTAATCAAAATGATGAATGTAAATATGACAAACCTGGCCCAGATTATTTTTCTCGATCTCTGATAGCTCAACTAAATCCTCAGAAGTGACTTGCTCTATTTTAGAACGGCAAAGAGGCATAGAGAAACAAACATCCTGGTACATTATTATTTACATAAACAATCAAAAAGTAAAGAGAAAAAGCTTAACATCCCATTTGATAAATGAAAGAATATATCTTACATGTTCTCTCAAGGAAGACCTCAATCCTCTGGTTGACTGTGAGATATAAGCATTGCATGACCTTTTGCTTTTTCTTGAGTCATCACTAGCAGTGAACATCACCACAAAATGCGAAGTACACACTAGAAAGAAAAAAAATCATCAAAAACACCAAATCAATGTCTGGTATATGATGGTAAAGAACACAACACTACACAAATAAACACTTTGTACACAGTCAAACTCTGTTTCAATAAAATATGACTTGATATTCAAACAATTTTATGATTTTGCACTAGGATTCTAACAGATGGGCATTAAATCATTATGCAGCTATTTTAATTTACTTCTGTATCAGTAGCGCATCTTTACAAGCAAACTTTTCCTTACATACTAAATAATCAGTCTCTCAGTGAACTTCTATTCTCCTTCCCACTGACCATCAATAACAATTCAAGATCACTCATAAAAGTTGTACATAAAAGAAACAGAATGGTTGTAATTCAGAAATTAATAAAGATATTAAAAGAGTACTAGTTGCATACAGGCAAAAAAAAAAAAAAGAGAAAAGGATAATAAATTCTCTAGAGGCATCCATAATTAGTCCAGAAAAGGTTAGTCGTTTGCAATTATGACCTAGTTTATAACAGTCAGAAATTTTCCATGGTTAGAGATGCTATTCCAATTGGACAAATAAGGTGATGAGTTGATAGTGATACCATAAAAAAGATCACAGACACTCTTTCGGAGCATGTAGAATAAACTCCGAAATGAATCCTCCCATACCAGCTGTCTTTTTCTTAAGAAATCTGTTTCCACTGAATCAACAAAGAAAAATGTTGACAAGGGGACTTTACAGAGAAATGAAAGGAAAGTGAAAGATAACCTTCAGTTCAACAATACATATTAAAATTTTGGTTGACAAACCTCCTTCTGTTGATAATTTCAGCACTGATATAAGAGAAGGTGGCAGAGAAGACTGAGGATAAATCCATGAATGCAATGATCCAAAATTTGAGGTATTGGCAGTTGACATGACTCCACTGCTACCATAAGTAGATTGCATCAACCCATTAGATGTACCACGCATGCTCATCCTATGCAACCTAACAATTATAGAAACGTCAAGTTGTATCAACAGTGGTATATAAATAATAGCCAGTGGGGTGATTGTATCTGTACGATAAACAAATCAACTGAAAAGGAAAGAGCACTGCAACGTGGGAGTTTACTCACCAAATCACTGAGGATGAGGTCACCACCCGCATAGAAGTTTTCAAAGTAAAATCCAAAGGAGCATTTTGTCCAGATATGTGGCACTCAGAACAGAAATTGCCTTTATAAGCAGTTGTTGGATCACCAAATGTTTCAGAAGAATTGGTTGGTGCACCAGAAATGGAGGGGGGTTCATGGGCAACCAGTCCTTTTAACACTTTATCCTATGCAAACAAACAGTGACTTATTACACAGAGAAATTACTTAAGCAGGAAGGAATAGCAAATGTATGTACTTATTAGTTATTACCATGTCAACAGTGATCAAGCCAGAAAACCTTTCACCACTTGACGAAAGCTCAGTAACACCACGAAATGTGCTTTGACTACATTTTTCAATCGTATGACGAGCTTGCATTATACCATCCTTAACAAATTTAGCAGAAGCCACAGAATTCTCGGTACTGCCACGAGATGATAGAAATAGAGCAAATGGGAAACTAAGTGTACATTTAGGAAACATAATGTAAATGAACTTTTCTAAGATAGGCATACCTTGAGAGTTGATGCCTTCTCTTGGCAGCCAAATTTGTAAGCTTGGAGAAACTATTCAGGCTGCTATTTTTTTCAGTTGAAGTGTCTTCAGACTGCTATTTTAAGCAGACATTCTTCAGACTGATGTGAGCTTTTTACAAAATGACAAAATTTAAGAGAGAAACTAGAGAATAGTTTTACAAAGTGTACTGACCTTAGTATTATTATCTTTTCCGGGAAGCATCCTGAACCTTGATTTCTTTACAGGATATACCTCATTCATACGGGTGTCAACATATCTTGGATTCTTTGATGGTTCTGGTTTCTTAAGTCCGTGGTTCACCTCACTATAGTCATATAGATGAGACAACAAAAACTCAGTAGATTGTTCACCAAACAATCAAAAGAGTAAAGAAATTGTTACCTTGCAGACCCAACTGAACAAGTTGGTGATTCACTAACAAGTTCTATGACATTCCTTCGTTTCAACTGCTCTCCCTGTTACACAGTAATATTGGCACTGTGAGAATCTTTTCCTCTTGTACAATCAGAAACTATACATGGAAGGTGACTTTGAAACCAAACTGCCAAAACTGTAGCTAAATGGCTAGCTTCAGATAAATGTGAACTTGTAAATGTATACTTTAGGTGCAATACATCATCAATAAAGTGTGCATAAAGATAGTAGAAATGAAAATGATAGGCAGCTAACATAAGCACATGAAGTAACTAATAGACTACAAAATAGTAAATGATAAACAACAAACTCCATATGCCAGTTCTTGATTCACTCAGTTAATAGAAGGCAGAAAGGAGAAGAATTTGTTTCTACAATCTGTGTAAGACTAATTTCTGTCATGACTACCAAAGAGTGATTAGCAATTTCGACACTATGTTAGTAACCAAGATGGCTCGTCTAGTCCCTGAATTCTATATCTTTCCATGGATTACTCTCGCGGTGGTATATTAAAGTTCCAGATCATTGTTACATTGAAACAAACTATATAACAACAGTTGTCAACGGTAAGAAATTATTTAAACTGAACAAAATATGAAAATGAGAGTTAAACCAAGTCACAATCTCAGAAACTTACTCTCAGTTCTGATGGTGTCTTTCTTCTGACTCCTGGGTCGGCCATTAGAGCACCAGCACCACAAGGGAGAGGATTGGAAGGTACAGTACCAGGAGCAGCAACCTTTGCCATACTTCAATTTACAAGACTAAACTCCTTATCATCCAACAATGACCTCACCCCCTATATTTCACTGTGCAAAAGAAAATGGAGTTAATTGACAAAGTCAACCATAAATCAAGTCATATTTAAAATAAATAAAAAAATGTTCTCTAGGTAACTAGATATCTAAATAACAATGTGATTATGTGAACGCCTATCATTCTAACAGATAAGGATTTGCAGAAAGCATCGATTGAACCCTCCAAATTATTATTTTAGTAAGTACTACCAACTATATACTGAGCCTATGAGCACATACAACTAGATACAGGGGAGGATTCAGATTTAAGACAAAATAAACCCTAAAAATCCAAGAGCTACCAAAAATCAATCATATTTGCAGCTCTAAGCTCCATGAACGCTCAGAAACCATCTCAGCAACAAAAAATCAAGTCACTCGTCTCCATCACACTCCAAAATTCCCAATCCAAAGCCAACGCTTACATATTGAATCTTCGGATCAAATATCACTCGCAGTAAATGCATTGTCGACGAAAAATTGAATCCTCGCACTGAAAATCAACTATCAACAGTATCCTATCAATAACGAACAAAAAGCGAGATTTACATGTAGCAGTTCGCGTCCGATGCCTCTCGAGGAAAGATACTGGGAGATAGAGAGGCCGAATCGGAGCTTGGATCGAATCTAGGGCTTGGAATCGGCCTGGCACAAATCCATGAGTTAGGGCAAATGGTGGACGCGGGACGAGAGAGGAGAGGAGAGAGCGGGAGAGAGTGAAAAAGAAAGAGGTGAGAAAGTGCGGTAATGTATAAAAATTGGAGTTTTGGTTTGAACAATTTCGAGTTCCCTCCGCTGCTAACGCCGTTAATCTAACCGTTAACGTCTGTTATGTGTGAAGTGATATTAATGGACATTTTGGGGTGATAAACGATTTTCCATTTTTCCATGTACATGTCTAATACATGTTCATAATGGAGAGATCTTAATCATTGATCACTCATGCGACCCGGCTCTAACTCGACTTGATCCGGGCTTCTTCTCTTGTAATGGTTGTTGTAAATTGTAATGAGAGCGATTTAAAGTTATTTAATTATAAATTTTATCGATAACGTAAACCGATGAAATTGAAAGAAATCATTGACGCTCACAAAAGTTGGTAACAAAGTTTTTGAAATTATGGTAATTACCGTCTTAATTGAAGCTTGTGTTCTCCAAATTAAAGTAAGCGAGGGTTTTCAAATTATACACATCAGGACCTTTGCATTTCATGTTGGATTTGTTGGGGTGATATTTTTCTTCATCAGGTATTACTTTTGTGGAATTGGCATAGATCGGATGTTAGTGAACAAATATGGAGTAGTTAGTATAATCGGTGAAGAATTGATATTATGTATTATGAATTTTGTATGACCTAATGCTACCATTAAAAAAAATCATGTGGTATCAGTGATATTTGCTACTACAATAGATTATTTTTCAGACATTATTAGGTCTATATGAAACAAAGAATGTTGAAGTAAGGAAAATATTCCATTCTACAAATAAGTGTACCAATAAATAGTGACATATATGAAAAATGCACAAGTTTTTGGGGTGTTTATCACTAGTAAAGGTCGTGTGAAGATGATGAAATGATTTGAGTGTTTATTCTACATTAAATATAATTTAAAACATGATTAGCTTTTCAAATAGCGGTATCTGCTATTGCATGTATCATTGAGTGGATTGCATGCATCCTGTTTATATGTGAGCACAAAACCATTAATTATGGGTCGGCATAACTGACTATCACTTTATTTTATGAGCTGCCACATTAAAAAAAAAAAAAAAGTAGGAGTAGAAGTTCAAAATTGTTTTAAGTTTAAACGTTAGACTCTATTGACGATGGTAAGGATGCATGTTTTAAAATATCGACATAGAACATGAAAAGATACAAACATAATAATCTAACATTTGTGAAGAAAGTAAAGAGATGTTGTTAAGAATATTATCGAGAAAAAAAATATTGGTTGCAAAACATAGGGATTAATATATCTTAAAAATCTATATATATATATATGTCAAGTTTAACAATTTGAAACTCTCTCCTTATTTCTATATCAAATGTCCAATCATTTGTCATGAGTTACAAACAATTTTCTAATAACTCATAGTAATCACTATTTCACATTATAAGAATAAGAGAAAACTAAGCATTATATAGTGATTTATCTCTTAAGGATTTATTCACTTTTTCGATGTAGGACACGATGACAACTTTATATACTAGATATTCACTCCATGTTTCTCATATCTTTCCGATGTGGGACAACCAAATATTCATTTCACAATTTATAACTTATTATTTTTCTTAGTTCTAAGACAATAGTTGTTTAAAATTTTATATGAAATAATTTGTGTGAATGATGAGCATGCACAAACTCAACCGGTGTTTACAACTAAGTCACAACCTATTGGTGTCTTTTGAGCCACAACATGTGTTATCGACTCAATGATATTTTACTTTAATTCTACATTCGATGATTATTTCTAACTTTTATAATCCTTTTACATAAATTAGATACAAAATTTATAGCAAAATAACTAATATCTCGTGTACACCCGTGCATCGCACGGGTTCTCTCCCTAGTAATGGATAATGCATAAAATTTTATAAATAAACTGCTAATTATGAAGTTGACATATCACACATGTGCCGGATCCCCCTGGAACAGACCGGATCAAATATGAAAATGAATTAAGTCTCTAAGATAAGTCCAATAAGATCGTCACATCGAATAGTTTAAATATAGTTAAATTTAAAAACAATTTAAGAAGAACAATTTAAAAGAAAGCAAATCAGACGAACCAAAGATGGATCCAAAAAGTTCAAAATACCTAAAAGTACACTCACAAAAAATCAAACTTAGACACGCGTCTCACACACACCAACCAAAATGCGCCACGTGTTCCACGCGCCACACGTGTTGCCAAGGCCTGAACAGAACTACATCAACCGCCATGTGGCATCGCCTCGACAACCAATCAAAAGCCTCCACGTAAGTCAGTTGCACCATCCTCTCCCGCACCAGACCACGCCTAGAGAACCCAACGAGTTGCCTCGTCCAAGTTGGGTAGACTCAACTGGGATCGAGCTCACCAAAGCCTGTTGATCCAAATATGACCCATTGAGCCCAAACGGTCAATTCCTCTTTCTCAAGTTGCCATGTGACTATTGGCATTGCAACAAGCTCCATGTAAATGCCCACACTGAATTCCCTTTTTCCCATTTATCAAACCAAACCAGATCAGACCAATCCAGACCGCATTCAGATTAAAAGTAATGGATCGGTCCGAACTGTCAGTTGAACCAGTTCAGTCCTATATATGCACTGAGAAAATTTCAGAAAATGGAAAGGAAGCAACCTGAGAAAAGAGCTAAATGTTGTGTATACACAAAAGATCACAACAATGATCCTGCTAAGCGAAAGATTTACATTGCAATTAGTAGCACCAACATAAAGTTTCACGGGTAATCATAGAAATGCTCGGTAAATCAGCAATGAGACGGAAATGCAACGTTAACACATTGTCAGAAGGCAAGAAAGACAGATGTTGATTGGACTTACTTCGAATGCGCCTAATGGCATTGGTTAATAGTTTAGACTGGGTGTTCGCAGCACCTCTCTCTAAACTTGAACTGATCAGTTTCTTGATATCAGAGTTTCAGGAGAAAGTAGATGAGTACTCAAAAAACCCAGCAGAGAGCATCACAAATGCTTTTCTTGGAGTTTCCAGGCAATCTTGCTGAAGAATGAGCTCTGTTAGTGTTACATAACATAAATGATTTTGTAGCTAAACTATATATAAACCTTCATCTTCAACCTTAGAGGAAAACTTTTATCCAAAAACTACTACTACTCATCTAAAAAAACTGCACACCATACATACCAATATTGATCCATCATTGTCAAGTGCATTTCATTCAGGTAAACATATATCCTCACCATTGATTCTGCAAACATATATATGCCGATACATTAAGTAACGACAACAACAATCAATCAATATTCAAGTCGTTTTTCAGACAATGCTAGGCAACAGAATTTCATTATAAATGTTATTTACTCTGTAAATACACTATAGCTAGCAGTTTCATGTTGATGCATTATTCGAATGGAGCAAAAAGATTGTAATATTAAATATCAATACCAATACCAAAAGAGAGTTGATACTAATTGAACTGAATCCATCCCTATATAGTGCTAATTAACTATACCCAAAAAACGATAAATCCTAACGAGTAAAATAGTCACCCCTTGATCACAAAGGAACGGAATATATCTCTAGAAGAATAATAAAATCTAGATCTGAATGAAGCAGAGGAAATGTTAGATGCCTCGTAGTGGTAGTGATGGTCTTTGTCGGAGTTCAAAGCCCTTCCAACTCGAAATAACTCAAAACTATAATCACAAACTCCTTCTTTGGCCACCAAAACCATCCCATCCCCAATTGTACGAGAAGTCTTCACAAATGCCCCCGTCTCATAATCTTCCACCGTCTTGATCTTCCACTTGGTCTCCATCCCAGCGACGGGATGAATCGAAACTTTGACAAATTCATCCACGAGATCAGCCACATTATCAAAGGAGCAAATATATGAATCCTTCAAGTCTATGTTAAAGTTCATACGGATAAAAAGAGCAAGTTCATAATCAGGAGTGCGAACAGCTGGAGAGCAAAATATGAGATCGTCCCGGATGGGAAACGAGCAACTGGAATTCAAAGGAAGGAAATTCAACAAACGAGGCGGATCGTTCTCCAAACTGAGGAGAATCTTCCTCCATCCCTTATCGGGTTGAGAGGTGTCAAAGGTGAACACACCACCTCCTTCGAGAGAGATGAGCAAGTTGGAGCCAAGCACGACATGGCTCCTCACTCGGAGATCATCTTTCTTACAAGAAGGCTGAGACAGTGTCTCAGAGACGCAATTTAACTTGACATGAGCTTCAAGAGGGCTTCGAAGAACAGTCCAGGAGTTTGATTTCGGATCAAAACCCTCAAATTCCCTGCCAAAGTCATCGTCGTCCTCGCGAAATCGAGGACGAGAAAAAGTGCGGGGCAGGGCATAGATCTGATCTCCGATGGTGCAGACTATGGGCTCAGCCTTTGCGTAATTGAGTTCACACGACATCTTCACGATTTCTGGAGCATCTGCAGAAGCATCGATCACGTAGACGCCTCTCTCCGGAGGGCCTTCGATCCCAAACCTACCTCCAACCAGGTAAATTTTGGAGCCAAGGACAGAGATGCCCATGCCGATTGGGCACGGAAGCTTCTGTTCGCGATGAACGTACAAGTGTTTGGGGAATACCGGAGGGCATTGCCGTCCGCGAAATTGGAGGTATCGCCGGCATCTGCCTAGGGTTAAGTGGCGGCGGCGGTTCTTCGGTGGACGGCGGCTGCTACGGCCGGCATGGTGGAGTGCAGAATTTGAGGTTGCCAAGTGGCGATTGAGATCAACCTTGCACATATTGTAGCCTTCGTTGCTGTTATTGGCGAGCAGTTCCTCAAGGATGATCAAGTATCTACTTTCCGTTTCAACACCATTGGAGTGCCGTTGATTTTCCATGGCCTTGTGATCGTTCATGAATGATGAAGAAACAAAGCTATACAGTACATATATATAATATGGACTCACAATACGATGTATGATAGGATTAAGTTTTCGTGAAGAATTGTAAATTTGAACCCCAATCAAACAAAATAAAAAATAAAATCAAAATTGTTTTTTTTTCTTTTTAACTAGAAAATATCAATTTTCATTGAATACGATCAACAACAGAGTATATGATACAATTGGCAAATCGATCCCTAATGTGATCGCCATATCGAAGAGTTTAGTTTAAAAATAGAGGAAAATGTAGAAAACCTCCCATGTTTTGCCCACTTTTCGAATGACCACCTCAAGTTAAAAAATGCTCAAATAACAACCCCTGTTATTGGGTAATTGTGAACAGACGTTAACTTTAACGGTTCTGTTAACTTTTTGAATT
>JAYMTK010000318.1:0-24508 GCA_036897405.1 Pelargonium myrrhifolium
AATATATACATAGAGAGTAATATGTGCATCAGTTGACTGATATAACTTTGTATCAATTGCATTAATAAGGTGATGACACCTCATTTAAAATCATGGATCCGGACAGGTCGCTTCGCTCCTACAAATTCACTTTGGTGGGTATAAGTGAATTTTAATCAAGTGTCATCACCTCATTGGCTTGGTTAAGTTGCAACTGATATAAGTTATATTAGTCAACTGATACACATTTTACTCATTCATATATATATGAGTTTAATGTATATCAGTTGACTGATATAACTTTATATCAGTCAACTGATATACATTTAACCATATATATGTATATAATTCATGATAGGTAGTTTAATTGAGTGACACGTGTTACCCAGTTTCACAAATACAAATATATATTTAAATTATAAAATATGTGGGACCTACTATGATTATATTTATTTATTTTTATTTATATTTATTTAGTTATTTATTTTTGATCAAATTTACTTTATTTTATTTTTTTTGAGTAGTTTTCTTATTTGTATTAAGTTTAAAATTTTTTGTTCATTTTGAATATGTTTTGTATTCCGCATCGCTTAAATATCATAAAGAGACTTTACTATCTCATTATAAATATGCAGCTGGATCGGGTATTATATTCATCATGAGCTTCCCTTGAAAACTCGTACGTTATATAAATATTTTGTGTCGCGTCAGTTTTAGGCAGACTCTTTTATGCTTTTCTTCTAGTTATGGTATCTTTTAAGATCTTACGCGATTTAGTCCGACAGTAAAAAATATTTTGAATAGTACATAAATTGATATGAAACTGAGCAATTCAAATAAATAAATAGTAAGGAAAACCCGAGCGAAGCCGGGATATAAAACTAGTTTTAGATTGATTTTGATAGGCACAACAACTCCAAAGTTTGAGTGGAAATTGGAAAATATGAGAATACACTCAGGCTGCGTTTGGGAACATGGATTTGATTTGAAATTTAGGATTTGAAATGTTGTATTTCAAATACAAATATAATGTTTGGCAAATCATAGAATTTCAAATGATAAGGTAGAAGCTGTCATTTGAAATCCCATGTTATAAGCATGTTTTGTATGCTATTGGATTTGACTCAAATTCAAATCCAAATTCTTGGAATTCCCAAACACCTCATTTGGCTCAAATCCAGCATTTCAAATGAAATGTTGGTTCCCAAAAACACCATCAAAAGTTATATATTGGGAGATTGATGAAGAATCAAGTGCATGTTGTGGTGTGTATTGGAAATTAATGCAAAATGGCTTTTGGAATATGCTGAGTTGATTACATGTGGTGTGGTTGTGCTATAAACGGTCGTGGCATCATGATGTTATCGTGCCAGAACCGTCGGATATTTTTAAAAAGTTTGGATCGAAAATTGGATCGGTTATAATCGATCCATAAACCATACTAATTGTGAATGATCCTGATCGGGATTAGACGAATGGACCGATTAAAAATTAAAGAAATACTTCATTCATTTTAAAATGAGTGTTCTCCTTTTTATTTTAAGAATTATTACGAAAAAGTTAATTAGTGTGGTATAATTACGTCTAAATTTCCATAAACAAATGTTCTAACAATCTCAATGGATAGTAACTTATCATATGATTGTTATTGGTAATTTATAATATATATAAAGCAGCACCCTCACCGCTTACGTGTCAATTTCTCATGTTTTAGAATTATTTTATTTTTATTATTTTGTTAGTTATAGATTTGAGATTATTATTGTTTTCACTACATTTAAATTGTTTTCTCTTTCCCGCGTTAATTATGGTTTTTTTTTAATCAGTTATATATTTAGGATTATTAGTAGTAACTACAATTACAATTGGTTTCAGAAAAAACTACTGTTACAGTTTTTGTTTTCAGTCATTCACTTTAATTGTTACATTATTATTGGTTATGAGGATATATAATTAGTATATTTCTAGATGAGTAGTTGTATGGAGGCTATGGGATATGTGTGCAACTTCGGGTGGATGTAGCAGATCAATTCCATTTCCTGTTGTTTGCAGGTGTAGTAACAAGTACAATGGATTTACATTTTTCTTTGAATATTTATCAATTCCACATTTTTATTTGAGTTTTCAATGTTGATAATCACTATATGTATGTATATATGTGTGTATATATTTATCTCAATTTCTTCTTAAAAAATTTGTGGCTCTCTTTTTATTATAATATTTAAAAAAAATTAAAAATACAATATGAAGTTGATAATTTCATTTGGTTTTGTAAAATAACAGTTTCAATTTGCGTTTTTGGGTTTGAATGATTTTTGTAATATGAAAAACTCATTTCATTTTCATCTTAGAATTTGCCACAGTCTTAACAAGACGAGAATTATTGGAGATAAAGTTATCGGAGAGATTGTTGATCAATTGTGAAAGTCAAATGAGATTTTTTTTTATTGTTTTTGATAGGTTGGGACTTGGGAGATGCAATCTGCAGGGGATGATTCAATAAATGAAAAACATTTGGATTTTATATTAACAAAGTTTGTATGTGGTCAGTAAGAGGGATTATGAGGATTCGTCATAAAACAAAATTTGTCATATAATTATGAGTATGTATAATTTGATTACAAAATATATTCTACACTACAACAACAAAAAATTCATATGAACAATACAATAAATTAGTGGAAAACTAAATACAATTTGGATGTAGATTTCTTTCTTTCTTTTTTTTTTATAAGAATTTGGTTGTAGTTTTAGTGAATTTGGTTGTAGTTTTAGTTAGCACATAGTAGTTGTAATTGATAACAGAACTCAAATGAATTATGATTAGTAATGATCATGCATGTTTTGTAATGGGTGGCGGTTGTCTTCTTTATTCACTCCATTAAATTAATTTTGTTTTTAAAAAAATAGTATTATATTTTGATATTGGGTGCAATATTGGTCATCAATGTACTCACGTTAACTTCAGACAATTGCATCTATACGCTTATAGCGTTTATATTACTAATTATGATAGAAGTTTAAGTTTAGATTTAGGTTTAGAATTTATATAAAACTTGATATAAATATGACTAATTGTATGATAATTATATGATTCTATACTTTATAGTAGCATAACTTTTTTTTATTTATGAAAAACTGATTTTATGAACATAATTAATTGTGCATCGCACGAGACTCTACCTAGTATATTTTAAAAGTGGGTAATTTAAATTAAAATAAAATATAAATGTACATGGTTGGTTTTGAATATCAAAACAATTATGGGTTTTGGGCCATATTGCAGATTTATGTTGAGGCCCAAAATAGAAAATATATTAGGCCCAATCAAAATTTAATGAAATAATAATATCATTCAACAAAAACATGATTTCAATGACATAATTCATTTATACAAATATAAAGAGTTAGATCATAGATGGTTGGCCTATACAATTCAAGGTGGTCAACCTACTTGTACAACAAAAGGTCAACTCATACATGTCATGAGTTGACCTGTTACATCGCTCCCTTAGCTCCATCTATATATTGGTGGTAGACTTGTTCAACTACACTTCACATGTCGACTTATGAATTTTAAAGATAATCAACATGTTTTGTTTTATCAAACTAAAAATGCATAAGTTTATACAAAATCATCTGATCAGCTATAGAAATTATTGTGTTTCGGGGTAACATGTGGAATATTTATACATACTATAAAAGTTCGATAAAAAAAATAAAGTTTATAATATGTATTAGAGCGTCACAATATCAAATCTTTAATTTTGGCCCAAGTTTTTTCATAATTACAAAACAACACACTTTCAAATTTAAAGTTGTTAAAATATGGAAAGTCATGAAATCAAATGATTCAAATCTATACATAATATAAAAGCTGGATAACAAAGAGGTTTATAATGTGTATTAAAGCGTCACATCATCAAATCTTTAATTTTGACCCAAACAATTTCACTATTACAAAACAATACATTTCTAAATTTAAAGTCGTTAAAATATTGAAGTCATCAGTCATGGAATCAAATCAAATATTTATTCAAAATCATATATATTATGTATTATACCACTTTGAATGCACTTAAAACGTATTAATTATTCGTGTATAAAAAGAATTCATATTTTGTGTAAAACACGAGACAATAATAGTAAAAACGTAAGGCACAAATGTGTAAGATGAACATATTTCGCAGCTACTTTTAGAGAATGAGAGATGCACGAGCTTTTGGAGAAAAGCTCGATTCCTTTAAAATGTGTCAAATAAAACACCTCATAACTATTTAGAATGTGGATTTATGGATCATTATATTATTTAAGATGCCTGAAAAAATGCAACCTTGGGGTAGGTGTATCATGTATGTATATATAATATATTATTGGTTAATTGTCCTAACTCTAAAACTTGTGTGACGCAGTCTAATGTCATAGAATTCAGCTCATAATTATTTGTTTTAAGGTGATTGACAAAATTTAATTTGGTTATGGCGTAGGTTCCCACTCCCAATGTTATATGACATATGCTCTTTAAATAACATATTCATTAGATTAAAACAAGTGACCAATTATCGCATTAAATCAATTCGGAAGGTTGCTTATATTATTTTATCTTTCCTACAATGGATAGGCAATAAATCAACTACAATATGAAAAGAAAAAACACCATATTGGCACATATCATCACGAAGAAGGTCTCAACTCTCAAGCCCATACTTCTTTACATATTATTGTAGAGTTTTAATAGATATTATTGAAGTTATTATCGGACTGTTACTTATTATTATCTTAATTTTTACTCAAAAAAAAAAAAAAAAGTTGTATATGCTTTTAAATTTGCTATACAAAGTATGGGCTAGATTGTAAAGATGTTAATCGTACTTGTATGGAAGCACCTAGATGTGTCTTTATATGAACAAGCGAAACACTTAATAACGTAAGAGTGTGAATAATAACTGTTATTTATTATTTTATTTTAATTAGAATGTTGTCATCTATTCTACATGCGTTTAATGTTCGTCTATTATACTTTGATACGTATTTCGCTTGCTAATAGACTTGTGATTCATCATTACAAACATTTGTTACGGAGGATAAATGTTATACAGTATATTATAATTATTTGCTCAAGTGCATTTTCATGTAGACACATGAAAACCATAGATTCTCTTCTTTTTTTATCGTTATGAATTTATTTTAAGAAAATTATGAAATTATTTTAATATTTTATAAAAAAAATATATTTTCTCATGTATTTTCACAAGCATAATTTAAGATGACATTTTATCTACTGATTTTGAATTGATTATTTTATTTTGGTCTTGTTTTAATATTTTCAGGAAAAGTTTTTTATTTTCTTCAATTGACTGATATAGTTAGTTACTAAACATTGGTTAGTGTTTTGAATTAATTGTTATACAACCAATGGACTACGATTTTTTTATCTTTGTGAATGGTTGAGTCCTTGTTATGTTAAATGGGTTTACCTCTCTCCTTTTAACTCAAAACTCCACCACATATCGTTTATAAGAATGCTCGAATCTGAAACTTCAAAGAAAATTCAAAATGTTTAAACCATTTGACCCAACAGTCTTGTTCACTAAATACAATTAAAAAGACATATATATGTCAATCCTCTTCCATAATGTTTTAAAAAAATGTATTTCACCAATGAATTGTGGCTCAGTTGGCAACGCATGCTGAGATTGTGGGAAAATCTCTCGGGTTCGATTTCCATTAAACAAACCTATGGGGATGAAGAGCATTAATTGCGACTAAGTTGCGAACCGAATTAAACCGGTAGTTTACACACAAAAAGGTGTTTTTCCAATTTTAAAATTAAGACTGGTTTTAACTGTGTGAATATGATGTGTCCAACTAGGTCAAAGTTACGAAACCGCCAAATATTGGTTTTTATCGACAGTTAATTAGTTATGTAAATAACTTTGTTGAAATGGAACTCTTGACAAATGAAAACACAATCTCGAATATAACCAACTCTTGTCCAGGCCTTCAGCAACCTGACAAAATGACGGAAACAACCTCAGCCACATAAACGTCTCCAAAATGATCTCTCGTAGTATTTTGTAATTTCATCCACCTTTCAAGCATAATGCCCCAGCGATGTTAACAAGGTAGACATTGTTAGTTACAAGTCACAACCTCCTTAAAAGGATCGTTTCCATACCAATTTTTTGTTCAAGAGCTCGACAATATGTCTTTATTTCTATAACCAATCTCTTGTAGCGTTGCATGTTTCTCAATTTTTGCAATTTTTTTTTATCAGCAAGTCTGCAAACACTGAAACTCGGAATATAGACCTTGAGGGATCAAGGTGAGATCAACCACTTGCTATATTGAGTGTTTGTACGTGTGAGCTACAATTAGGCATGGCGTACACTGCAGTAGCAATCCCTACCCCGACTTCACAAAACAATGGTGTTCAGGCGAGGATGAGGAGGTCATATTCGGACAACCACCTTTGTTACTCCGTACGAGCAACCTCTACACAACCAAAGCTCAGGAACAGCAAGTCATCAGTTGGGCTCTTCCCCTTCGGATTTTCGGCGGATTCCATGCTTCCTAGCTCCTTGAAATCGTTTCTATTTGATCCCGAAACGAGCAAGGACATGGATTACGTATTGGAGAAGGAGGTCAAGCTATGTGATGATAATGAAGATGATCATAAAAGTGAGGTTAGCCATGATTGTGATCACAAAGATGGTTGTGATGTGTGTTATGATTCGGAAGAAGGAGAGAAGAGATTCGACCGCGAATCCTTCTCCAAATTGTTGCATAAAGTAGGTTGGTCGGATACAAAATTGTATTCCAAGCTAGCCTTCTTGTGCAACATCGCCTACAACATCCCACAGATCAAGGTACGTACTATAAAAAATGTCTCAGGATCAAGTCTCTTTTCAGGTGATGATGGTATTGCCTATAAAGACAAAACTAATTTATATCAATGTGTGTAGGGAGACTATTTAAAACGATACTACGGGCTCCAATTTGTGACATCTTCTTTGGAGAAGAAAGCAGAGGCAGAGGCCTTGAAAGCGAAGCTCGAGGAGGACTCAATTCGCGTGCCGCTCTCATCAGAGAAATTTAATCAATTCAAGCCTCAGGATCGCCCTGGACGCCCATACATTGCATACGAAATCGCTGCCTCAGCTGCATCTTATGTCCAGTCTCGCGCCAAGGACTTGTTGTCCCTTGGCTCAGAGACAG
This sequence comes from Pelargonium myrrhifolium, assembly GCA_036897405.1. NCBI lineage: Eukaryota > Viridiplantae > Streptophyta > Magnoliopsida > Geraniales > Geraniaceae > Pelargonium > Pelargonium myrrhifolium. The sequence continues at coordinate 7,198 of JAYMTK010000318.1, forward strand.
AGAGCCCGACAAGCCGGGTATGTGCATCGGAGGCTGCTGCTTATAATGTGGCATCCACAATGACAGCAGTTGTAGCTGCCGGAGAGGAGGAAAAGCAGAGAGCAGCCCGGGACCTTCAATCGCTCCATTCCTCGCCTTGCGAATGGTTTATTTGTGATGACCCTAGCACATATACTCGTTCCTTCGTCATCCAGGTACTTCAATTCTTATTAGTACATGTGTGTTAGAGTATAAAACTAATATTGAGCCGCTAAGCTGATTGATTCTGAGCTGCAGGGTTCAGACTCAATGGCATCATGGCAGGCTAATCTCTTCTTTGAACCCATCAAATTTGAGGTTAGCAAAGAACTATGAAAACTCCAAATGAGATTGTTCTTAAATTGGGATGAAAATGATAATTGACGTGTGTGTATATATATATATATATATATATATATATCATCTACTGCAGGAGACGAATGCACTTGTTCATAGGGGAATCTACGAAGCTGCGAAGGGAATATACGAACGATTCCTTCCAGAGATCTTGGACCATCTAAACAGATATGGTGATCGAGCCAAGCTTCAATTTACTGGTCATTCTCTTGGGGGTAGTCTTGCTCTTCTAGTCAATTTGATGTTGCTAACAAGGAAGGTGGTGAAGCCTTCTACTCTTCGCCAAGTTGTCACTTTTGGCTCACCATTTGTGTTCTGTGGAGGCCAAAAGATCCTTAGCGATTTAGGGTTGGATGAGAATCACATTCATTGTGTGATGATGCACAGAGACATCGTCCCGAGAGCGTTCTCGTGCAGCTACCCTCACCACATTTCTGTAGTCCTCAGGCGCATCAAGTCCTTCCGGTCACATCCTTGCTTGTTAAAGAATGTGCGTAAAGATCCTCCACCTGTTAAAAAGTCACCAGTATTAAGTTTGACCTGACTAGTGACTTTTTGATATTGATTCATTTCTTTTATTATGCAGAAACTATTGTATTCTCCTATGGGTAAAGTATTGATTCTACAACCAGACGAGAGGTCGTCTCCTCCGCATCCATTGCTACCTCCGGGGAGTGCACTCTATGGCTTTGAGGACGACCGATCCGCAAGTGCTTTGAAAGAGTTCCTAAACAATCCGCATCCAATAAACATGCTTAGCAATCCTGCAGCGTATGGTTCGGATGGTACAATACTAAGAGACCATGACTCGAGCAACTATCTCAAGGCCGTGCATGGGGTTTTGAGGCTACATAAGAAGGTTGTCCGGAAAGTGAGGAAGATGAGAGATCCTATGTGGCCTCTGCTTACCTCGCCATCTCCGCACTCATGGACACACCAAACTACTTTTGTTAATACTAGTTGTAGGGTTTGAATGAGGTTTCTTTTCATTTTATTGATTTATTTAGTCAAGTAGATATTTTTTTTATCAGCAAGCGTTTACGTATGAGGTTTTATTCAGCTTGGGGTTTAATAACATTTAAGGCATTTTACCTCTCATGATAAATGTATGTAATAAGGATTGAGTTAGAGAACTCTTTCCATAATTCAACTCAATATGTACCACAATTTTAAAATTGTTTGGAGTCTAGTCAGTCATGTAAAAAGTTTTTTATCTACTGTAATGTACACCCATCATGTATAAATGTATTTAATGTGGATCGAATTCGATATTACACTTTCCACCAATATGATTTGCGTTGTATACTAAGGTACACCTCATTAATAAAGTTGGTATATATAGTTTCAATGCATGCAATAGTGAATATTAAGCCTCCACATAACTCTAGCCTCTTGGATTTGACAGCTACTATATGTGGAATGATAGTTAGCTAAACAATCATTGAGTGGAAAGTGATTGACTAATTACATTAATAACATGATTAGCCCTTACACATAGACGAAACTAGGTTATTAACTATAATGATTATTTGCGTGGAAGATATTTAAGTAATAACTTTTCGTTATGTACAAAGATGCAATTAAATTCCACCTAGAATAGACCGCAATCTCAAGAACTCTATTAATTCAGTATTAATTCATTGTGTCAATACTCAATACAAATCTCTCAACATCAACCAACAAACTTTCAGATACATTCCATTTGGTTTATGGAAAACTTTGGAGCTCAAATTAAGTGCACAATTTGTAGGTATCAAAATTTTATTGAAATTGAATAATTGACTGTAAATGAATAAAAAGATAATCTATTATGTCTTTACACGTGTATATTGGTGCCAAAAATTAATTTACTTTTGTTAATTTGGTTGGTTATGAAGTGGACACTTGTCAAAAGCAAAGGATTAAATCTCTAGACTTTCCAGCATGCTTTTAAGTTTAAAAATGCATCTATTTGATCATGAACAAATTTGACACTTATTTTTTATTAACAATACCAATACTTCTTATGGTGGACAAATTTGACACTATTGACCCATTTCTTATTTTATCTACATGTTTGGATAAGAAGTGTAGAAATTCTGTAGCTTGAGTTTAGCTTCTTGAGTCCATATTGGCCCTGGTCTTGAAAGCTAGATCTTGAATCTCCAAAAGATAAACACGTCGTTGAGTGAAAATTGAAATGTGCATTTCATAAATCACCTTGGACATGAGAACAAAAAACTTTACCATATGTAAGAATTTAAACTATACCAAGTACTAGCTAAAAAGAATTTTAGAGAATAATTAATGAAAAATGAATGGAAACTAAAATCTTCTCCTTTTAACTATGTCTGACAACATGATGTTGTGTGATTAGCCAATAAAAACACAGAGGCCTTGGTAAGCTCATAACTTATTGCCAAGCGCTTCACTTCTCGAGGCTCCAATCGAATTTTGAGACCTTTGCTTGTCCCTCGATCGAGTAAGGGTGGTGACTTTCTCTCTTCTAGGAAAAAGTGGGCCTTGATTCCTTGAGCCGAGATTTGGTGCTACGACGCCTAGAAGGTCCGCCTCAAGGTTCTTTAGCAAGCGATTTTCTTTTTTCACTTGACTTCTAGGCTCCACTTAATGATGATCATCCGAAACAAAAGTGGTTGCTCTAGACCGATTATATATAAAAATACTATTTTTTTTAGGGGAGAAAATAACTTTCATTAATTCAAATCGCACACACTCTTCAACAAACTCCGGACATACATTTGTGTTCTATTCACCTCTCGGGCCCCTATTCAACGAACTTCGTGCAATGTTATGTCCAACACTATTGGCTGAATACCTTACAAATTGAAACTCAACACAATCAAATAACGAACATAAGAACAAGCAATCCCGAATCACTTACCCATAAGCCAAGCGAACCACTCGCTCTTTATTAATGTCATCAATCACCAATACCGAGTCACTCTCTACTTTAACTTTCCTCCAACCTTACCGGCTTGTCCATGCGAGAGCTTCACGAACCGCCATAGCCTTCACCACAACCACATTCTGTTGCCCTCCTCACCACCTCTTCCATCCCCCTCCTCTCCACCGCCCCCTTTCATCTCGGACCACCCAACCCGCCCCACAACCAACACCACTACCAAAACACGTTGTATCGGTATTTAATTTGACCCACCCCTCCAGCGGTTTTTTCCACTTGTCTCCCCGTCCCCCCATACCCCTCCCCCATTGCCTCCGCCTCTTTTACCGCAAGCCACTCTGTTCTTGTTTTGTCCGCCATCTCCGTAACATCCCTCTCCGATAGCTTCTATTTTTCCAAACAATAATGCTCCTCCTCCTCCATATTGCTCACCCCAAGTATAAAGCTTTCCCCAAATTCGTCTTGTTCAGCGACACACGAGCCACGTTGAACCAGTCTCGTACCCCTTGGCCCCCCTGCACCAGGCTCCCCAAACCCGCCGCCGACCAAACACCCCTAACATCCGAGAAATGAAACAACGCATGGCCCAAATCCTCAACGTTATTCTTGCACCCACAGCACCCCAGATCAAAATTCATACGTTTGTCACAAAAACGGGACGCCACCGGGACCAAGTTCGACAAAACCCGCCACCAAAAGACTTGAATCTTTGGTTGAACAGTCGAGTCCCATAATGATTTCCACATCTCCTTGTCACCATCCCCCTGCAATTCATGCCTCAAATACTGATATGCACTCTTCACAGAGTACTCCCCGGACTCCTCAAGGTCCCAAATCAAATCATCCTTCGCTTCATAGAAAGACAATGGGATATCCAAAATATCATTACAAATATCTTTCGGGATCATTGCCGCCTCATTCTCGTCTCATTCTATTCCCTACCTCCTGGCGCAATAATTTCCTCAACCCTCGCATTCAGCCTCAACACTTGCGGCGTAACCCCCACGCCACAGTCCTCCCCCACCCACTTATTCGTATACAAAACGATCGTCCGGCCATTCCCGATCCTCCAGCGACACCCCGCCACCAACAATTGTTGCGCTGCCATCATGGAGAGCCATATATAACTCGGCTTGGGCCCTAGTTTAGCCTCAAGAAATGAAGTTTGGTGAAAATACTTACCCTTAAACAACCGGCTAAACAAACAATCAGGTCGTGTCAACAGCCTCCATCCTTGCTTTCTCAATATTGTCAAGTTAAATTCTTTAGCACCACGGAGCCCCATGCCCCCCTCATCTTTACTCATGCACACCCTACTCCACGACCTACAATGAATCCTAGAGCCCGAATTAGTGTTGGAGCCCCACCAATAAGCGTTCCAAATCTTCTCCAATGAATCCACAATACTTGCCAGCAACAAATAAACACTCATGGTATAGGTCAGGAGTGTTGGCGCAACCGACTTAAGGAGGATTTTCTTTCCCGCTACCGATAAGCATTTCTTATCCCAACCCACAACCCAAGCCCGCGCTACATCTAATACTCTTTGGAATGCCCGACTCTTACACCTCCCAACCCCAACCGGGACGCCCAAATATGTCCCAAAGTTATCCGTCTCCAACACACCAAGCTCCGACCGAACCCATTCCCTCGAAACCCGCGGAGTTTTTAGGACTAAAAATTAGTGCGGACTTACCAAAGTTTATGAATGTCCCAAATCCTTCTCATAATTCCGAAACACCTCTTTCAATGCCTCTGCATCTTCCTTTTTAGCTCTGCAGAAGAAGGAAATACTTTTTAAGACTTGAAGAAGGAAAAATGAGTTTTCTAAAAAATAAAAAACTTGTTTTCTAATTTTTCAATTGAAAAAAGTGCAACTAAACTAAATTGACACTCCATTTTTCTCATAATATCTCTCCACCACAATTGTAGAATTTAATCACCGAACTTTTGTACATATATAAGTGTTTATTTTGAACCATAGAGTCATCTCCCCGTACAAACAAACCAATAATATGTCATTCTTGTTAAATAGGAACAAAAAGATTGTCAATGACAAACTCTTGACGAAGAAAACATGATCTTGTCCATGTCTTTACCAACCAAACCAAATGAAACAACCTCAAACTATAACATAGTTCAGAACAAGTTGTCAAGTTTTATATAATTTCACCTCTCTAATGCTTGTTCCCCTCAATGTTCCAATTGATGCGAACAAGGTAGACATTGTTAGTTACACCCGCACCATCCATCTTCAAGAGCTTGGACATATTTTTAGTTTCATAGACGTTCATGCCATGATCTAAGCTCCGGTGTCTCGAGTTAATTAAGCATGGCGTGTACAAAAAACTGCTATTTCAAAGAACACAATGGTCTTCAGATCATTCAACGCTCACATTTCATCAAACACCTCCGCAACCAGGCGAGGACGACACCAAGAACTTACTCTTACAACAACCTTTGTTACTCCATCAACCCTTTCCATGAATCCTCAGCAGAACCCATACTCAAAGCAACAAGCTTGGGCTTGGGCATGGGCATAGCTAGTGGTTGCAATTGTGAAGAAAATGAGAGTGGTTGTGAACTGTCTTATGATTCAGAAGATGAAGGAGAGAAGAGATTTAACCGCGAATCGTTCTCCAAATTGTTGGTTGAAGTAGCTTGGTCAGATACCATGCTATATTCTAAGCTGGCTTTCTTGTGCAACATGGCTTATAACATCCCCCATATGAAGGTATATCATGAACATTTTTATTTTCCGAATTTGATTGAATCCACTACGCGTAAGTCGCATAGCTGATAGACGCGACCTGTAGTTGATCACTGTTTTTCTTGTAGCGTATGTTAATTGGTTTCATAACTAACTAACATGATGTTAATTAATGTGTAGGATGAGGATTTAAGAAGATACTACAACCTGCAATTTGTGACATCTTCTGTGGAGAAGAAAGGGGACGCAGAAGAAGCTTTGAAAGCAAAACTGGATCCTTATGAATGGTTTTCTTGTGATGACACAACAGCTTGTACTCGGTTCTTTGTCATCCAGGTACTTCCTTCGGATTTGACTTCACGCTATGTATAGCAATTGCGTTTTCATCAAAAATCATAAAATGCATACCTGTATGATTCTGAGTTGCAGGGATCAGATTCATTGGCATCATGGCAAGTTAATCTCGTTTTCGAACCCATCAAATTTGAGGTAATTATCAAAGAAGAGCTCATTCCAAAACTTCTGATTGAGATACTTTATCCATGATCAAAATCATATGTATAGTGTGCAATGTGGTGTGCAGGGGACAGATGCGCTTGTTCACAGGGGAATTTATGAAGCTGCCAGGGGAATGCATCAGCAATTCATGCCAGACATTTTAGACCATCTGAACAGATATGGCGATCACGCAAAGCTTCAATTTACTGGCCATTGTTTCGGGGGTAGCCTCGCGCTTTTAGTCAATTTGATGCTTTTGACGAGAAATGTTGTGAAGACCTCTTCTCTTCTCCCAGTTGTGACTTTCGGGTCCCCATTCGTGTTGTGCGGAGGCCAAAAGCTCCTTACTGAGGTAGGGCTGGATGAGAAGCATGTTCACAGTGTGATAATGCACAGAGACATCGTCCCACGAGCATTCTCGTGCAACTACCCGGACCATATTTCCCGAGCTTTAGGAAATATCAAGTCCTTCAGCTCGCATCCTTGTCTAGTACAAAATGTAACTACTACTTTTTCAAGCTGTTATTCAGGATTGGCACGAAACGGTTTTGTTTGGAAAATCTCATTCGTTCGTTTTGTTTATGCAGAAGCTATTGTATTCTCCATTGGGTAAGGTATATATTGTACAACCGGATGAGAGGACGTCTCCACCGCATCATTTACTTCCCCCAGGGAGTGCCCTCTATGCCTTGGAGGACTCCCCCTGTGGCCTCGAACAATTCTTGAATGATCCACATCCGATACAGACTCTCACCGATCCTACTGCCTATGGTTCGGAGGGTACAATTGTCAGAGATCACGACTCCAGCAACTATCTCAAGGCTGTAAATGGGATTTTGAGGCACCATAGGATGCGGATTGTGAGGAAACAGAGGAACCGAATGTGGCCTCCACAAGACTGGACTGGTGTTTGAAGCCTTTTTGCAAGGTTTCTTCATAGATCACCTTGTGTACCAAATAGGAAACTCATGCTGCTTCCGAATACCTTAAACCTACAAAACTTTAACCGAAGGAGTCTCATCTGATGCTTAAGTCCGATTAGACTCGAAACTATATGCCAAATTACTGTCGTACTTTTGATAGCTCAGCAATCTTGAAGACCAAAACAATATCAGGCAGAAATTGATGTAATTCACCAACTGCCTTAAAATCTTATCTTCAACTCGAATTTCGACATCAACCAAGTCATTGCCATGGAGACATTGAAACACTATAATCTATTTTTCACCTTTGATGGTACAATTGGTACAACACTTTTTAATAAACTTAAACAAGAGGCCATTGAAATGGCGGTACAATGAGGAGCATGCGAAACAGAATCCAAAATACCCTACGGAAACAAATCTATGTATGACATGGTGACACCTATATTCTTCTTAACCTAACCAAGTTACTGAATCAGTTTTGTTACAATGTGTCTAGCAACTGTAATACCCACCCCTCCTTGAAACAGAGCTTTAAAATTCACTCCCAGCAGTACAAACATACATGCACCGGGTCAGTATAATGAGCTGACCTGGTAATGGGAGGGTTTCTTCCGCCATCATTCTCTCACTGTTTTGGAAATGGAAGAGCCAACAAATCCTCATCTGTCAACCGACAGTGTTCCTTGGGGCCACTGATCTGGCAAAATAATCACATCCCCCTGTTAAGATAATAACATCAACATCAACATTAACATCTCAAGTAGTGTTTGATCCAGCCACTCCATAGTGCAGTTGCTCAATATCAAATGGAATACTCATCCAGAACAAGAATTCTGACAAGGCCGGCTTTGTGCATGTGTGATAACATTCTTAAAAGACTAGAAGACAGATGCAAACTACTGATTACCTCTGCAGATGAGGTGAAGAGGGCTGATCCGGTGAAGATCTTTGGGCAGAGCTACTGTGGAACCTCTGTTGTTCCTCAAACACCACTCTTGACCGGCTTCCCTCGTTTAATTGCGAGGCTTCATTCACACCTGGATACCCCACAGGTCCAAGAGATCCAAACTCAAGCTGTTCTGCAGAGGAACCATAGCTGGTGTTATGATCATAAGGATACAGCATGACAAGAGATGGAGGAGTTGGTCCATTTGATGAAACCCCACCAGGGTTCATGGCTGGCATTGGATACATGCTATAGGCCATATTAGCAGAGCTACTCTGTGGGAAATTTGGGCGGATGGGACCATTTTGAGATTGATATGAATTATAGGAATCATGTCTGTATGTACCCCATGGCCTGTCAGCACGGCTTCCATTTGCCGCCAACCTGTCAGCCCTTGAGCCCTGCTTCTCAGCTTGGCCGCGATTATGGCTGCGCCCAGCACCTCGCGGCTTTGAATTTGAATTCCAGTTCCCTTCTCTTTCACTATGATGGTCATTCCTATCATAACTATAATTTCCCCTTCTGTTACTTGAAGACTGCCGTTCACGGGGAGACACCTTCTGCAATGTATTAAAATTTATAGAATATATCAATACCAAATCTTAAATATCCAGAAAAGTTCAAATAATTTATGACCACTGACATACAAAGCACAGCTCAAATTTAACCAATCAAAATAGCGTTGACTGTGATCATCAACATATCATAACATTTCATATACAACACATAGTAAATTCAATTCCATTTGCAGCAATGCGACGAAAACACAAAATATAAATAATAAGAAACAAATAATATACAGCTGATTGACACAGAAGTAAAAAATTAGTAACCACAACCAACATAGCTACTAAAATTACTTTGAACTAAACTCCCATAACCTATCAAAAATGTGAAGTGGAATATGTGAAAACATGGTCTATTCATAGTTCTAACCAACTGCAGCATCCCTCTAAAATGCACTCAATAAATTATCTTTGTCAGCTTACAGGCCAACATGGTTTACCAAGAAAGCTACTCACAAAACAAAACGCAAACAATGTTTCAATACATAGTTCTAGGCCAACCCATTCTAAAAGCAAAACAGAAAAGGAAACGAATTTCAATAGCCCAAATATCCCACCTCAGCCCAGAGGTCCAGAGTTCAAATCCCACCAGGCGCAGGCAAGCCAATCAATATGTCCCGTAGGGGATGGCACAATGGTCAAGACACACATCTCCATGTGGGAGGTCGTGGGTTCAATTCCCATTGCGTCGGGTGGGGTGGGGTTTTGGGTTAAAAGGGGAGAGCTACCCCCTATTGTGTAGCTCAACAGATCAAAAAAAAAACAAAAAACAAAAACAAAACAAAAAAACCTGTAACAAACGCTAGAATAATGTGTTTGTAAAGAAAAGTTAAATTTTACCGGATTCGGCAAGTAGGTCCCAGTCCCACTTCGATACCTCGGCATTTCATCAACATAATGTTGGTAAACATTGGCCGGTCTATTAGAAATAGGTTGGGCTGGTGCAGCTGGCACAAGGCGAGGACCATAATTCATGAGCTGGCTGAAGAGATTCATGTTAGCCGCAAGTGGTCTTCCAAGGCCATCCAAAGGAAAACGTCCTTGTAAATAGACAGGTGAGACAGGTGGAGGATAAAGCATGGAAGCAGGATTTCGTGAGTTTCGGCAAAACCGCCCATAGTGTAAATTCTGCCAATGACTTGTAAAATCACTATGAAGGATGTCAGGCTTGTGCTCTGATGGCTCAACAGAAGCAGAACTTCTCATAGAAGAACTTGGCACATCCAACCGAACATGTTCATCCGATGGACTAAAATTCTGACCAGAATCGCTATTATCCAGCTGGTCCAATCTCAGATGGTTTATCGATGCATCAGGAGCACTTGTTTCAGTTGGAAAATTGTAAAAGGGGAGCATTGTAACAAATGGAACAGGAGGCCCCGTGGGATAGAATGTAAATGGGACAACCCCAGAATTATCCATAGCTCTTTGCCGTGAACCAGGACCTAAAAGTATCGGAGCCATAGGCATTAATGAATCTGATCCACTTGTTTGTGCTGGTTCAAATCCAGGTATTTGATTCCTTGGATCATGCAAGGATGCAACAGAACCAAGTCTCATGCTCCCTTCTGATATTTCACTGCCCATGGTTGATGGATTCCAGTCTCTGTTGTCGTCATCTGTTTGAGTAAGGGAATGCTCTGACACGCTCGTAGCTTTATCATACACAGAAGACGTCAATGTAGAAGAAACTGTTTTTCTACCCCGTTTTTCTCTACTTGACTTTGATGCCTTCGCCGAGGATGCTGATGAACCTTCCCAAGAACTCTCCGAAGAGGTTTTACTTCTCAAAGAACTAGCATGAGCGACAATTAATGGCCTTGAATTCATAATTCTATCATCAAAGCATGCTTCATTTTCCCCGTTATCTTGATAATGAGATGTTTCTAGATTATCTTCTTTCATTGCAACTTGATTATCTTTGGTAAATTTCTGTTGGAGTCTTTCATAATTTCTCGAGCTATCAGGCTGAGTTGAATGAACAGAGTTATAACCTGCTGAAGTTGACTGCTTGTTATCATCTCTATGAAGAGCTTCAAAAACGCCATTATCAAGTTCAAAACCTTCACTAGAGCCTCTGTCCAGCTCCTGCCAATAACCATGATTAGCCTGCCCAGGGTTCATTTCCGTGGAACTAAAATGTTCAGTATCTGTCTCTTTTGAATCTTCTGGATTTGAGTTCAATCCAATGCCAGAGAAGTAAGGAGTTAATTGTGGAGGTATCAAACCTTGAGGAAATTGCATATGTGTACCCCAAGGAGTCTCAAGCAAGGGAAAATTAGTAGGAACCATTCCAGCCATATTCCTATGACCATATCCCAATGATGCCAGCATGGACGATGGAATTGAAAGAGGTAAGTGACCAGAAGCTAAATTCAATGGCATGTGTACTTGCCCTCTGAAATGGCCTGTAGAAGATGCCATCAGATTCACAAGATCCTGCTCTTCCTGGTGCATTCCCTGCGTCCCAAAGGCAGAAACAAATTCTTCACCCATGACACTCAACCCAGAATCATCATGGTAACTATTAGCACAACTGTTCGAATCAGCACCAGTACCATGACCTCTATGCGGTGAAAAATGCTGAACGGATAAAGGATCCTCAGTTGCAGATCTAACACCATGACTCTCTAAGACATCACTTTCTAGGTTTTTCCTCCTGCTAGTATCAAGCCTTGCGGAAGCAGTTTGGCTTTTGCCACTCTCTGGAACTCTATCACGCCTTCCTGGAGAAGAGGCTTCACTATATGTATCAGTTAGCTCAGGGCTAGACCGTGTTCTTGCAAATAGAAATTTTCCTAGACTGTCATTCACTAAGCTATCAGGTTTAGAATTTTTCTTCCCTTTGTCAATATGTGCACCATGATTGGACCTAATTTCTTGTCTGATATGATCTGTTAAGTTGTTTGGGTTCCCATAACTTTTCTGACTTTGAGTACAAGAAACTAGGGATACATCACTGGCTCTAGATATGCTATCCAAGGAATGGTTACCATGTTGGGATGAAACACGGTTCATGTCAACTTGAGTTTTACGGGCAGAGGAAATCTCATTCTTTATGCTGCTAACGTTGTTCCTGACATTTTCAGACCCCTGTAGATGGTCTGGATTAGATATTCTCAGACCCCACAAATCACTTATAGGTGCATCAGGACGATGGCCTCTGCCATGTCTGTCCCAAGTGTTCAGGAAAAATTGATTTACTTCAAAACAAAGGTCTTCCTTAGGGCAATCAAGCAACCTTGCCAGCCGTTTAGCTCCAAATGCAAATGCACTACGTATTCTAAAGAAGTTACCTGCAAAGACACAATATGTACGCTAAACATTCATACAGATTGTTGTAGATACTGGAAAGTTATCACAAGCACAGAGAAACTGTTACATAATCGATATTGTTTTTAAGATTAAGAAGAAATTGAAAAAGGAATAATGTAAGAGAACAAGATGTTCTCAAAAAGAAATAAACTGGGAAAGACTACATCAACACTGAATTCAAGCCCTTTTTGGATATCGCCTAACTATATTCCTCTAAATAATCCTGAAGCCGTAGCCCAAAGAGAAGCAAAAAAGAAACACCTTATCACACAATAAGACTAAATGCACTGAAACCCAATAATGCAGATGTCTTTTTGAGACACAGTTCTTATGTGCTTAATTAGCTCTTTCAATTAAAAAGGTCAGCTATTGATGAGGTGGCGATGACGACCCCATACTTGAGCTCAAGGGCGGAGCTACAAGACAGAATCTAGGAGGTTATCAATAAGACATGCCTCGCTCTGGAGCTCTATCATGTGCTTACCAGCCAGGCGTAGCACTAAGTGTTTTGGATCTCAATAATAGTCTACCAACCCAAGCCATGACTTCCTAGTTCCTAGGGCCATCCCTCCATTAATCTCACTGGGCACTGAAGGTGGCTCCAAGAGAGTCAAACACTGAAGGTGTTGAACAAAGGTCCCATGTTGAGGAGCAAGGTCCTTAATAGAATATGACCAAGTATAGGAGACGACCTTGGTTAAGAAGTGTGAAGCAAAAAACTTGTAGTAGTCAGAGGTGTTTCAACAAAAGACACGATGTGTGCAGTCACCACCATATAAAAACAAGAAAGTTGCAAAGGGGCAAAGATGTCTTTATGATGAGTAAAAACAATCACCTATTCATTCAAAAATAACTTTAGAGATGGAATCAAAATACCTTTACTAACACTACGCCCAAGATTGTTGTTTACGCGTAAAGGATCGATAACATTGAAATGTTTGACCACAAAGGGTTGCCCTTGGTTTTCTTGACCACCAGGGAAAACAGCATACACCGAGCTACAAGCATCAAGAAATGCTTTGCTAAGTAGCAACTCCCCGCCATCTTTTCGAGGAGGTTCCGCTGTAAAATATTTCCGATAAAAACTCAGAACTAGCATATTGGCAAACAGTTGTGAAGCCATTCAAGAGCAATAGAAGAATATTCAAGCAGTTATAACTACCTGTTACATCCGGAAGTGAACTTATTGGTACAGGACCCCATAGGCTAACACAGAAATTTTCCCAGTCAAACTTGCTAAAGAACTCTAGAAAACGGTAAAGGACCTGTCCAAGCAAGAAAATCCTTTCAAAGAGATGATACATACGTACAAAAAGAAAGAAATGAAAAAGGAAAGAAGAGAAAGCGCTGCACCTCAAGTGGTCCAACAAATGAATTGTTGAAGACATGGAATATGTAAAGAACTAGGGTTTCCAAGGCATAAGTTGAAATAAGTCCGTGGTGAGCACCCAGTATACGACTCTCATAATAACACCAAGCCTTAATCAATATAATACTGCGCTTGAACAGATGATTTTGATTTATCAAATGATCAACCTACAGACAAGCCAAAACTATTATTCAAGACAGAGAGCCTTATAATGAGCCTTATCCTGAAATAGAAATTAGAGCGTGGTTTCCTGGATGTAATGTAACACTTACCTCCAAAAGGAAACAAAGGGTGCATAAACCACCAAGCTGATCAAACGAAATGTCTACCACTATATTTTCCACAAGACACTTTATTATCTTTACCTGTAATCAAATGAAAAAGTTAATTAATTATAATCTTGCCATCATATAGGCAGATTTCACCTATGTAGGTTATCATCAAAAGCTAAATAAAAAACTAAAGACATATAACATCTCATCAAGGAAGAACTTCACAGTAAGTTCATTCGTTGTGATAAAACCTTTAATCTTTATTTCAAAAATGGTATACAACAAAACAGTGAGTAGAGATAGAAAAACCCAAGCAACAAAAGATAGAGAGAAAGGTTGGGAGAAATACACCACACTGGTATATTAAAAAAATACTCAGCGAACTTGAGGCACAAAAGTCCTCTGGGGCTTATGCGCGAAATGCAGGCATCATCAAAGAGAAAAAGCACTTTTTAAACCAATGGCCACTTGAGATATTCTACTTACATTTGGTTTTAATATTTTTCATGTTCTCATTCACACATTACCATCTTGGGAGAGGGAGAGCAGCGTTCTGAAAATGAGCTCTGGCAAAATATAGTACTCATTTCAAGGTTGTACGGTACAAATTAACTATCTCTTCCTTATTACATGTTTTCTTCGGAGTTTGCAAAGCTAAATTTGGTTGAATTGGACATGAACATCACAAATATTTTACTAGATGTTATATGAAATACATACAAAGTTGAAGTTTTTTCTTTTATCCCCTGCAATATATCTCAAATTAGAAAGCCCTTAAAAAAAGGTTTCAACTTGTTAAATATTTCATCAAAAAAATGTAAATAAAACATGTGATCACAGCTCGCATGAAAGAATATTTTGATATTGGTCGGTAAAATAGAAATATTAGGAAAACCAAATAAAAGATAATATAGGATAATAGCTTGCTACTGTGATTTCAGAGGAAAAATTGCTACATAAAATATTATCTTAAGTGAATTCATTTATATAGATTCAGTTTACAGTATTAAGTATCACTATCAACTTGCCGTACAAGTATATTTTAATGTATGTTGAAGTGTGCACATACTGGTCTAATCGTCATAATGAACAACATGAGACAAGACAAAGTAAACATATAAATAGAGTCTCTCCCACCATAAGCCAAAATGGGCAAATAGACTCATAATATCTGCTGATTCAACAGTTAATCTCAATCAAAATAACAAATCAAGCATTCTAAGGTATGTTTCTGGGCAAATCAGAACCAACTGATTAAATAGACACAAATTTGGCATTGATAGGAAGAAATTTAAGATGGTAAAAGGTATTGAAGGATATTTATGAGAACCTACTTCTGCCTGAATGTACTGAACTTCTTTGACATGAAACTCAGCATTCTCGTTATTTTCCTCGCTCTTCAACATATCACGAACCTGATGTGCCCATGTTTCCTTCAAACTTTGATTTTCACTAAAGGCTGTTAAGTCAATGTCCCCATCTGGTAAATATGTCTTCAGGGGTACAGATCCAAAAGTAACCACCTGATGATAACAACAGTCATTAGAAATTAATAACATATTAACAGGAGAAAAAAAAAACATGAAATATAATGATGTATATGATCCTGTGCTTGCAAACAAGTATACAAACAATATCCTATTGCACAACTGCGACATGGCACAACTTCATTGAGCATTGATGATGCGATCAAATAAGCTAAACATAGAACCCATTTTTCGTAAATATGCAATCAATCTCAAGTCTCAAAACATACACTTAACGACCCCATCCAATCTATTCAGCTATAATCCCTTCATTATCTTTTTCTCCTTCCTGGCTACCCCTGATATTTTTACAGCCTTCAACTTGAAAATAAATACTCAATGTTCCAAATCACGAAATCCACCCCAAATTCATCCACTCTTCAGCAGCCACTTGACCATCTTAACATCCTTAGTCAACAATGTTAAGCATGTTTGGCTGTTTGTCATTGACATACAAAATTCCACCAACTTAAATAGTATACAACTAAAACTATGTTGTGTATCACTATAGCCATAACATTCAACACTCCTGGAAGCTATTCTATTTCAAATAAAATTGATATCTCCATATCTTCATTGTAGTAAACATATTTCTGTGGTTTAACTTCAAATCAAATCCCTGGAACACATAGGATTACATTTTGGACAAACATTCTGCATGAACTAAGCAACTAAAGACACTATTGCAATAAAAAGCATAACAACCTTGTAATTTCAAATAAGGATTACAAAATATTGCAACCGCTACCAAACTAACAAATGTATATTTGTAAACTAGATAAAACTTATAAAGTAAAACCCACCTTGACCTGACAGGGGAAGCACTTCATTATCAGCCGCTGTACATAATCTGCAACAGCATTCCGGCGTTCCTCGGAGGGCGTATTAGGCTGAATGCAGGCTATTAAGTCTGCAGTTCTCCCCTCTGCTTTCGACCATCTTTCCGAATCCAACACCCGCATCACGGAGGCGGCTTCATTGGGCAATAAGCCATTGGGCAACAGCGCACTTGGTGGCTCTGCCCACACCTCATGCTCGCCCATACACGCCTCTTGGCTTCCTATCACTCACCCAAAATCCAACCTCACACACCTACCTCCCCAACAACAAACTTCAACCCTCCCCCACCAAAACAACAATCCTAAAAAACAAGATCAATATAGAGCAACCAAAAGCTTCAGATGAAGTAGAGAACTTCTCTACAAGTTCCTCCAAAGTCAGGGGCTTTAAAGGCCAACCCAATCACAAAAACTGAAACTTTGAATCACTTCTTGCTTTGCAGATACTGAGCCCCAACAAATTTCAGGTGTGCTAGCACTTTACTTTCTTAAGCATTTCCAACACTAAAATAAACTATTTTGAACTAACAATTTAAAGCTGCTAATAAAAGAAATCACAGATAAGAAATTAAAACCTTACAGAAAACCCTAAAAGGGAAGAAGAAGAAATGGGAATATTGGGGACAAAGAGGGGTCAGATTGTCGAAACTCTAAAAGTTGGAATTTGTCGAAAATTTAAGCTTAGCGGGCAAGAATCTAAGGTCCTGGCCTGAGAAGGAAGTGCTATGGTTGGGTTGGGATTTGAAACAATTAGGGTTGATGCTGGACTTATTACATGGAGACTTCTGTTGAAAGAGAGTAGAGAGATGATATATTTTCAGACAGATTATAAATTAATTAATAATTGAAAATTTAAATGAAAATGAAAATGTATATATGTTTGAGAGACTTGGGCCATCCAAGATAATTTACTTGAGGTTCAATAGGCCCATTATCATAGAACTGCATTTTTTTCTATAACAACCTCCATTTTCTTTTTTGTATTAATAGACTAGTTTTTTTACCCGACGATGTTCGGGTCTCACCATGATCAATTATTAAAATTTCAATTAACGTAATTGTATATT
>JAYMTK010000319.1:0-24494 GCA_036897405.1 Pelargonium myrrhifolium
TTAAGAACGTTTTGCAGCTAATCCTTTAAGTTGTTTAATGTGACAAAGAACAAATTCAATTTCTAATAAGAGTTGTAATGCTCGCATACTTCAGGGATTTCTCTCAAAGAAGATACATGGATACCTATGCATCATATCATAACTCTAACTAGCCTATAGTTTTACATTGCATTCACTGCTTTGGTACTGAATTCTAACACTCATGTCTGGAAGAATATTAACCTCATTGATGATGCACATCTACTCATCTTCTCATCTCTACTCTAATCAACCATTCATTAAAAAGAAGAAGCAGAAAACCCCCCTTAAATACAAATCTCGGTTATATGAACAGGGTAGGGTGTGGGCCAATTTCAGAAATGCATTCTGTTTCAATCAGTAGTGGCTCAAACATATTAGTTCTGGAGGAGGAGGAGAAGGAAGATTAGCCCTCCTTGTATAAATAGATATGGTATCAAAGCCTACTTCTTGAGACCTCTTGAATATCTTCCGCTGCCTAGCACTGCTGCCTCCATGGCAGTGGTACTAAGCCCTCAACAACCTCCGGTTCTCCACCTTGCTTATGACGGTCGCTTGTTTTTTTCTTTCTTTCTTTCTTTCTTTCTTTCTTATGAACATAGCATTTAAGCTCCTGACCTGGATCAACACCCACAGCCTAAATCTGACCTGCCGGCTTCCTCGCATCCAGTCCGGTCCGTTTTAGCTTTAGTAACCGGCTCATTGGCATTCAAACCGGTCAGACCTGTCCAGATCTATAAAAAATGTTCATCATGCAGATTTTTGACAAATGCTCTGGCACTTGATGATAATGATGCAGTAAATTTGTGGTTTTCTTTTTCTGGCCTCTAGCAACACCTCGGTGCCTTTTCGGTTTAACTCTAAACACTTCTTCTTGAAGTTAACTAACATTCTAGTGGCATCAGCAAGGTCTTCTTCCTCTTCTCGCCAGTCCTAACTGTGTGTGCTATACACCGATTTTCGCCACACGCTTTGTCATGATTAACCGGCAGTCTCCTCGTCTATCTCACTTTCAGGATAGTGTTACCTCTCCCACCAATATCACTGTGGTCAAACAACATGACAACGACTCATACCACCAAGTTTTGCAACTATCTATCACTAAGATCAACTCCAACAGCCTCTATCAGAAATCTATAAAAAACCGAGAAAATCCAAACTCTAGCATTGTTTGATTTACATGCTCCAGCAGTCCAGCTTGAGGGGAGTGTGAGAATATTCAATTCTCTATAAATTAGAGATTGAATGAATCTCATAGTTGATTTTTAGGGATTGAATATTTTCTTTTCTTGTATAGATTAGCCCTACTTGTATAAATAGACTGCTGATATATTGAATAAAAAACACATTTCTCTCAACTTCACAGTTACCTTACAGAAAAAGTTTGTAGAAAAATATTACATTCTGTATTTCATTTTTTTTTTTCCTTTTCAAATACTTATAATATAAATATATAATGCCGAATCACTAAATATTTGTTCAGTGTTGAGTTTGAAATGGAGCACCATTTGTTTCAATATCCAATATCTACTTTTAATGAGAAAACTGAAATGCTTACATAAATGGTATTAATTGTGGCACCCTAAGATATAGTTATGCAAACACTAATCAATCACAAATGTGTATCAACTTTCTTCACAAGTAGCATTCAGACATTGCGTTATATGGTTTGGTGAGATATTTAGAATCCTATAACATATGGGATTTGTTTATGTATGCCTTAGTTTGAATAGATCAACTAGCTCAATAGACTAAGCCTTACCTAGGTTATGTCCTATTTAACTTTGGTCTACTTTTGTAAAATCATATATAAAGGGCTTCTATTCTACATCAATATAAATAATAGCATTTCATATTCTCTACCTGGTTCATATTCAACATAAAAACATAAACAAAAGAAATTGCCAACAAATTAACCTATTGTATTACCTGTTCTTCCTCCTCTATTGCTC
Source organism: Pelargonium myrrhifolium (assembly GCA_036897405.1). Taxonomy (NCBI): domain Eukaryota; kingdom Viridiplantae; phylum Streptophyta; class Magnoliopsida; order Geraniales; family Geraniaceae; genus Pelargonium; species Pelargonium myrrhifolium. The sequence goes on from JAYMTK010000319.1 coordinate 1,971, forward strand.
CACTCAGTTCTGCCCCTCGTAACATTAACTTCAACTCATCTTCAGTAACATAGGGTTCACTAACAAATGAAAGAATATAAATAAATCAATAGGAGCATCTAAAAAGTATATTTTCACACTAGTAACAACCCTAGTGTTTAGTTGATGTCTCAGCACCATTATGTTTTGCACTATTAAACTATGGCATTGAACAGTACTTAAGAAATTGATACAAAATTGAAATTGCCCTACTCTGTTATTGAGGAAGAATGTGTCCTTATTGCTAACTATGAACTGCTAAGTTGGCAAAAGACCAAATTTATTCTTATTTCTCGTTTTCGTGAACATCTTATCAATATCACTTGACAAGTTGCAACATTGTACAGAAAAAACTCGTACTTTTTTCCCGCTTCTATCTGCAATCCTTCAAAAAGCAACTCATACTTACCAAATTATAAAGTGATTTTCCGATATTAATTTTATGTTTCCCAAAAGAAGCCACTCTAACCACATCGTCCCCAATTCCTTAAACGTTATGACATCATGATGTGGAAAAAAAAAAAAAACAATATAACATGTAAAGAATTATTGTGCTCAGACTCATAATGACAATAATTTCTTAGCCTTTGTTTCTTGATTTTAAGATTTTCAACAGCTATTTTGGAGCACCAGCTAGAAAGAGCAAACCCCTAGAAGTTACCCATAATAAGAATACAAATGACTGACAATACAATAAGTTTCTTAAAAGACAAGCATATACTATCACCACAATGTGATATGTTACTTTGATATTTATTAAGTAGAAAAAGGCTCCTCAAAAGAAAGTAGAAAAGGAACACAAAGATGTTTCAAGTACAATGTACAAATGTTTTGTCCACAAGCATCTAATACACAAATAGTAATCAAAGATTACATTAAAATTTAAACTAGGAAAAGAAATAACAAAGAAGATGAAAAACACCAATATGTTTAAGCTCCTTCAGATGAAATATTAAGAGAATATACAGAACACCAAACAAAACCTTGAAGAAGCAAGGATAATGAATATAACAAGACATAGTGTCCTGATTAAACATACCTCCTTCCTTTTAAACCAAGCATTTTTAGCATTCCCATTGATAAATATGTAGCAATTCTTCCAACAGGATATAATATCAAGGAAAGCCACGCCACTGGCCTGACCTAGAGGCATTGCAAGCAATACTTGTCAAATACAATTCAATTTTTAAGGACATATCAGCTAAAACAAAAAGGTCACAGCGCTGCTAAAGCCTATGATACACCAATTTGCCATTTTGGTGAAGAACTGTGTCGGGTTTTGGTGTTGGACACGGACTCGCAAATCCTATTATATCATTTGGAAATATATATATATATATATATAAGTAAGATTGTGATGACTTGGCTCATTTAATCAATTTGAAATTATGTTGTTAATGGTTTGTAATGACTAATGACTTAGCGTGTTGAAGATGGAGTTAATTGCAACTATTGCTGTTTAGTTTGTAACAAAGACAACTTGAATTTTAATTTGACATGTTAAACTTAACTTCAGAAGAATTAGAAACTTCATATAATGTATTACATAGATTTTTTTATTATAAATTAAATGAATTTACATGCCCAGACATATCGTGTCCTATGTTTTTCAAAAATATGACGAATCACATCCTTATCATCTCTTATGTCCAAATTGGTGCTTCATTAGCTAAGAGCCATGCGAATGACTTTGAAAATAAAATAATGAACGCTTAAACTAAGGGTTCACAAATTTTTTTAGTTACATTGGAACATGGAAATAACCTTAAAACTTACCACAAATCTAGCAACCTCTGTGGCATTATGAACAGCTACACTTTTTGGAGTGATTTCAGTGAGGAGCAATATAGCAACCTAGTACAGGAGGGAGAGGTGGAGGACAAAATATTAACTATACAGCATACAAAATCTTTCATTGAAGGAAAGTAAAATATATATAATTTGGCTATTGTATATCTGCAACTAAGACATTTTAAATGCTCTTTTTGTACCAAAACAAAACTCAAGAAGCAAACTGTAATAGAATGAGCTATTATCAATAAGCAAACAAGGTTGCTTGGAACAAAATTCTTACTTAACACAATCACTCCTCTCTAATACAAAAGAAGATTTGATAGAACAACTTATTTACTGAACCATCCCCAATCTAATTTGTGCATAATTCATTCGGGGCCATCCTATGGAGAAATGAAATGCATCAACCATAAACAACTAAAATGGGTTTACCCACAATTATTGGAAAGTATTCCCAGGTTTTCCATATGCAACTCCAGATACTCCATATTAGTTAAGACAGGATTTCGTTCTCTAAAGAGGCTACAACAAGATTGTAATTGTTTTTGGAGGTTGCATCTATTGCTTGTATGATTATTATGCACTGACACAAGAATGCTTTAAGAGAATGAAAAGTAATTGACATTGACTCTTTAACAAGTTATAGGGACAGATGTATTGTGAGCCTGACAAGTTTATCTATTTTTAAGAAGCCATCTTGTTAAATGTGGATTTTCAGGTGGTCATGTCATTCCAGTTCACATCATAATGACGCAAAAAACTATGGTGTAAAATAAAATGAGCAATGGCCAAGCATGGATAAATGAAACAAAGATATTAGGAGAGAATACACCATGAAAGCAGCTAGACTGGAAAGAAGAATCAAGAATGTATAGTGTTTTCAACTAATATATATAGATACATGCATATATGTCTACGTATATGTTAATCCTATCTATGGAAAATATTAGTCAGTAGATGGTTATACTTTTGCAAGTGCGTGCAACTGAGATCTAGACGTCTTCATTATGGATGCCCATACTATTTCCTTAGCATAAGAATATCAACGATGGATTAAGACAAAGGTACGCAAACATACAGTCATTACTCCAGTTGCTGCACTAACCCCAGCTTCACCAAATATTGTTGTGGCTGCCTCTGTAACCAATGCAGTTGCTCCAATGTTCACCACACTAGGCACACAAACAGAATCTAAAATAAGAAATAGCTTTCAAATTCAAGATGGAAATAAATGCATTCATTTGTAATGACAGCATTGAAAAGGCCGTACGTTGTGCCAATAAGAATAGTTGTCAGGAACCGAGTCACATCCTTCCGCAGCAATTTGAAAACACCATTTTCAGACTCTTTCTCAGCCAACTCACGTATCTGGTAAAGAAAAATAGCAAATTTATTTGTCAAATTTTCTCTTATCAGGAACAATGTGATCTCAAAGTCTAATAACTTGACATGTATACCTTCCATGGCCAAAGAGTGGTGATTGAAGTTTCTGCCATGGAGAAAAATGCTGAAAGACCCAGAAGAGCTGCCAATATCAAACCTTGCTCTCTAAACACTCGAAAAAGCTCCAACAACTTTGGCCACGAATTCCTAAACGACAACATGCTCTGCCCAAAAACCCTGTGACCTGCATTGACCACGCCTTCCACAGCAAAAGCTCTAGTACACCCAAACACCAAAACCCCACACATCATAGCACCCAAAACTATCCCACTCTTGAGCAAAACTCTAAGAAGCTCTACATTTGAACCTGAAGCCGCACTATCACCAGCACCCATTTCTCCACCATCTCTAACTACAGATTTAGCTCTAACATCAAAAACAACGCATTTCTTCGCTGAGCTACAATTCACAAACCTCCCAAATTTGCAGGGGCCAATGCAATTGGCCGAAACCCAACATGAAGACCGGTAATTACTCACAGAAACCTTTTGCGGAAACTTCACCAACCGGTTGTGCCGCGCCAAAGACGAGGACTTGAATCCCGATAAAAGCGCTGGCCGACCCAGTACCGAGTACTCCAGTGCTATTTCCATACCAAAAATGCTAATGGGAGACTATCAAAAAGTGGGCAAGAGATTGTTCCTCGACCCAGTGAAAGAAAAAACAAAAAATTGAAGCCGAAATTGGGTATGTACAAGGACTGTGAAGCTTGGTTTTTTTTTGGGGGGAAAATGGAGGTTGGTGGGGGTGGAGTCTAGGTTTAGGTGGGCTAGAGTTGAAAAGGAGAAAGAGAGAAAGGGGTGTGGTGGGATGAGAGTCGTGCCATTGGCATCAACTGGAATTGGATGGAAGGAAGAGGTGTTGGTTGGCGTTGGAGACGAAGTGGTTTTGAGCAAGTGGCAGTCAAGCGAAAATGACTGTGAGACCGAGACACAAAGTCTATCAAAATTTCAGATTTTTGTGTTGGAGCTGCGTGCTTCTCTGGTTTTCTTTCCTTTTCTTTACCTTTTCGCTTGTATTACATCCATTTTATTAAATATATTTTCTCCGAACATTTTGATATTGATAGTGAGAATAAGTATGAGTCAAATATTTATGAATGAAACTCTTTCAAGTCAATTAAAAGATGTCACATTGTAATTTACGAATGATTTTATTTGTTTTAAAATGTTGTGTAGATTGACAATATTAGAGCATTGGATTGAGGCAAGGGAGGCGGATCGAGTAACCACGTTGTCGGGGCCTAGCGGTGAGGTGCGGCCGAAGGGCGGTAGAGCGGGTGTGATCAAGTGGATGGCTCTTAATAAAGGAGAGGTAAAGCTTAATGTGGACGAGTACTTATAATGGAGAGGAGGGGTGTGGCGTTGGTTGGGTGGGGAGATCTGATCGAGGGCAATAGAAGGGAGGTGGTAGTTGTTTTGGAGAAGGAGCGAGAAGAAGTCTATTGTTAGTGGAAGTCTTGGCGGTGCGAAAAGGAACCAAATAGACCCTTAACCCAGGTTTAAAAAAGGTAGTGTTGGAAAGCGATGATGCGAAAGTTATATCAGAAATCAATTTGGGTTTCTCCGGGAGGAGTAGCTATTGTTTGATTTTGGATGATATCCGAATTTTTTTCTGGATTATTGGGGAAAGTGACTTTCTCTCATGTGAAACGATCGGCAAAATTTATAGTGCATTCTATTGCTAGGGCGTCTAGAGAACTGTATGATTGTAATTGGGACTCGAATGAGTGCCCGACATTTACTAGTCAAGTATTTTACTATAATTTAATTTAATGATATAAGGACTTTACACTTCAGAAAAAAAAATGTTATGCAAAAACGTTGCGATAACCATTAACTAGTCAATCAAAAAAAATACTCGGACGCACTGGTAATCAATGTCATACGATCTGCGCAAATGTACACACGACTACATAATTTTTGTATCGTTAGCAAAATATGATCCGACCTCAACTCTCTTTGCAATCACCAAAGCATCATAATAGACACAAACAAATATAAGGGTAACACAACAGCTAAATGGAGACAAAGAATTTAATATGCGTATTAGTTTTATGGGATAATTACGTGTTACTATTCTGTTAGATACACATCTTACACGTTACTACCTTAAACTATTTTTATTGCACATTATTACCCTAAACTACAAAAATTTCATTATGTCAGTTAACTTTGACGGAATTTTACTATATATAAAAAGTTTAGGGTAGTAACGTTCAAAATGTGTATCTAACAGGATAGTAACGTGTAAAAATGAAGGGCATTTAGGTCTTTTCAGGATTTAATTGACGGAGCATTTAACAGATTGGAAAAAAAGATAGTTCAAGGTAGTAACGTGCAACGACAAGATATTAACATGCAAAATGTGTATCTAACATAATAGTAATGTGTAATTATCCCTCGTTTTATTTAACACGCGTGTACGAGAACAAACTGGGTGCACGCGTATTGAGTTTGAGGTTGCCTAGGTATAGAATTTTCAAGATGTGGATTGAAATATGTTACAACAAAGTTGAATCAAAATTTGAGCTGTCAATACAAGTGTTGGAGTTCGAGCTGAATTGTTGGGTTTCTTTAATCCCAATATATATTTATTTTGACAAAGATAACTAAAATCATACAGTGAACTTATTTATAGAACTCCATAACCCAAAAGTTAGAAACAGAACACTGAAATCTGATGCCACTAAATCCAGCTCCCCTTGCCAGAGCCATGAATTCCTGCTGCGTCCGCTCCTTCCCGCCCGGGTTTTGAGTCATCATAAGCACATCAATCTCCGAGTTTGCTTTCTCAGCTGCACTACTCTCCGGCATGATTGACATCACTGCCTCCACAACTATCACCTTTCCGTCCACCGGAACTGCATCGTAGCACTTCTTCAGCAACTTCAAGCACTCACTATCACTCCAATCATGAAGTATCCACTGCATACATATACATGCACACACAACAATCTTTATTATCAAACTATACACACTTGTCATTCAATTTCAAGCCTATTTGTTACTCACCTTCATAAAAATGGCGTCTCCTCTAGGAACAGACTCGAACATATCACCACCGACATGTTCCACACCTGCAAATTCACTGGATTACAAAATGTTGTCGCAAATTTGTAGCAAAGTTGTTTCCTACAACACTGCTACGACATTTGCTTGTAGCCCATGGTGGAGCCAGCTTCTTCGTTTTGTTGATACAGACAGGTGCCGAATCCTGTCTTGCAATGACACGGCACCCTCATATTTACAGGGAGGGGCCGTTGTTTAGGAGTGGGACTTCGTCTTTCTCCCTACTCTAGGGTTTTAGGCACCTGACTGCACCAAAAGTAGTCTTTTACACCCCCACCACAAAGAGAGCGTGCAAATGGGGATCGATCCTAGGACCTTCCCCACCACAAGGGGATCGTGCAATGGTGGAGCTTGCTTCTAGTGCCAGTGTAGGCACAATTTTTACATTTACAATAAGTTGGTTGGATTGGGCTTCATTTAAAAAAAGAGTTGGGTTTGTATTGAGTTGATATGAGTCAAAAGAAAGCAGAACTAATATTAGAATTGTGAGGTGGATGTGGAGGGCTGGGGTGGGCCTATGCATACTATGGCCCACCCTTGTCTCCGCCACTGGTTGTAGCACATAGCATACTTAATTAGAATGTTAGGAAAAAGATGTGACATTGTGAATGGAAATAGGCATGTACCAGGATAGGTTGGGGCATGTTGGATGACATGTGGTAAGTCAAAATTAATGCCCCTTATAAAAGGATATTTTGATGTGATTATGCTAAGGTTGACTCCCAAGCCTCCACCAACATCAACCAGTTCCCTGATATGCTCAAAACCTCTGTATACTTCCAAGATCCTGTGTGCAACTATAGTTGTGTGGTTGAGCATAGCTGTATTCAAAACCTGATTAAACCTCGGGTCTTCCCTCGCGTACTCAAACGCGTGCATTCCATGTCTCCTGTTAAACGCAACGCCTCCTTCAAGAATTGATGATTTCAGTTCACTCCTATGACAAAAAATCAACATCAACTCAAGAAATTAAATTGAAAGTTTGTGTGAGGTGGGTCATAGAGAAAATAGAAAACATACCAACTATCCACGTAGACCTTGTCTTGAGTCAAGGCCATGAGAGGGCCGAATGACACACCATCTTGATTCCGGACAAAGAATTTAGCCACAGGCGCGAGACCATAGAGCCTCTGAGGAGAGACAGTAGTGTTATCAGCAGAAAGAGAACAAGAAAGCACAGAGTGAGTGACAAGAAGCCTTAGGATCTTGTCAAGCATGATGGGCGCGTCCGGGTTCTTGGTGGGCATTTGTGCAGCAATCTCTTGGGAGGAGAGCTTCCCATCCGGACCCGATTTGGCTATGATTTCAAAAATGCCAAGCTCTATTGCTGCTTGCATTGCCATGGACAGAGCTGATAAGTTCACCAATTGGAAGGCATAGGAGAAATGTTCTTGATCCTCTTCATCTGCTGAATAAGATGCCATAGCTCAGGTTATTGACAATGTTCTGCTATGGAACTTGCAGGATTGATGGATACTAATAATCTTTCACTATCCATATTAAGGTATATGTTTTTTTACATGGATTTCCACTAGATATAGATTGTTTTTGTCTGTTATTCATTTTTGGCCATAAACTATTTATTGCCTTCAAGAAACTCTAACTAGCTATTAGAAGTAGTTAAACCCTTCAAGTTTGTTTCTTCCTTTACTTGTCTTGTAAACAATTAGATACGTAATTTGGATTTTTAGGTCTCTAAACTGTCACCACATCACCATTAATTTAGAACCCATGGAGATTGGTTTTATCTTATCTCAGTAAGCTACCTAAAAACTTGCTATCATATTTGTACAACAAATACACTATTTTATTGTATTAACAAATCAGGTAAAACCATATAATGTATGAAACTCTAAATAATTGAAACTTAACCAACAAATTTGATAGCAATTTGATGCTCTTCAAGCTTCTCAGTTCCGGAAAAGACGTCTCTGATCTTGGTTAACTCAGCTTTAACTTTGCTGATGTCCATTCGTTCTCTTGGCGGCTCTGCACAACATGCTAATCCAATTCCAACAACACAAACCAGACACTCCAAGCTCTTGTCTCTTATATTTTCACTTGCCCCTACAATTATTGGATCCACTATCTCCTCCACTCTCTCAGGAAAAGCCATCTCAGAATATTTATGCAGGTCTAGACCATCTTTGAACATGCCATCAGTTGGTCTTTTGCCTGTGAACATCTCTAGTAAAAGAATGCCATAGCTATACACATCACCATATGTTGACACCTTGCTTCCCATACCATATTCTGCATAAATAATATATCAGAAGAAGATCATAGTTTTGGTAAAGAAAATACAACAAATTTGGAACAAGAATGTCACCTGGAGCAACATAGCCAATAGATCCTTTTAAACCAAGAGAGCTGCTTTGGTTTGCAGAACAAGTGTGTGTGGTTACTGGGAGAAATCTCGCGAGTCCAAAATCACTTACACACGCTGTCATGTCTCCGTCAAGAAGAACATTGCTCGGCTTCAGATCACAGTGAACAATCGGGGGATGACAACCATGATGAAGGTAGTCTAGGGCACAAGCAATATCAATTGCAATGTTTAGCCTCTGGAGAAGATTTAAGTTAGTCGTGTCACCGTGGGATACACTAGGAACCGGATGCAACCACTCTTCTAGGCTTCCATTCACCATAAACTCAAATACCAAAGCCTTGAAATCTTTACCCTGAAAATCAATACTTGAACATGCTGTCAAGGTTCTCACAAGGTTCCGGTGCCTGATATTTCTCAAGGCTTCACATTCAGCAATAAAACTCTTGGAAGCTCCTACATGTTGAAGGTTGAGAACTTTCACAGCAACAAGCGCTTCCTCTTCATCTTCAAGAACTCCTGCATAAACTGACCCAAAGTTTCCTTCCCCAATCAAATTCTCCGAGGAGAACCCATCAGTAGCTCTGAGGAGTCTTTCATAAGACAGCTTCACAAGCCAGCCATCAAATGAAGGAGTTGTATTAGGACTAACCACGCTTTTCTTTCTTAACCGGTACCAGATGGTTGCTGCTAGTATCAGTCCTAAAAGAGCAACAAAGATGGGTATTACCACTCTCAGAGCGAAATGCAGTCGCTTACTTCTAGCCTCTTCGGCAGTGCACGTATGTAACTTCAGCTGAGGCATGCCTCCACAGAGCTTCATGTTTCCAGTAATTGGAACTGCACTTGTAAGTCTAAAAATTCCACGAGTTGGTACCTCTCCTTCAAGATCATTATAAGATAGATTCAAGTATTGCAGGTGGGGAAAAGTCTCCAAGTATGCTGGAATTTGCCCTGACAAGTTGTTTTGTGACAAGTCCAAGAACTGGACATCTCTGAAAGAGCCCAGAGATTGAGGAATTGCCCCTTGGAAGAAGTTGACCTCCATATATAGCCTCACTAAACTTGTGCAGCTCCCAAAACTGCTGGGGATTTCACCTGATAACCGATTGTTCGAGACATCTAGATGGGAGAGCCTTGTCAATTTACCAACTTCAGCTGGAAGAGAGCCTGTCAAGTGGTTGTGAGACATATCAACATAAGAGAGAGTGGTTGCTAGTTTTGGTATAATGCCACTAAGGTTGTTTTGAGAAATGGACATGATCATAAGATTGCGAGATTGTCCTAGACTTGAAGGTATTCTTCCCTGCAAATTGTTGTTTGTGAGATTAAGTATGCCAAGCAAACCTAGATTTCCAAGGGAAGATGGGATTGTCCCAGACAAGAAATTGTCATTCAGAAAGAGTTCACTCAACATTTGCAAGTCCCCGATCGAGAAGGGAATGCTTCCAGTCAACCGATTGGTTTCCATTCCCAACGCCTCCAAGCTGACGAGACTTCCAATGCCTTCCGGGATGGTTCCCTCAATCTTGTTTCTTCCGAGCTGCAATGTTCTGAGCTTCGTTGAGAAGCTGCTCAAAGACTGAGGCAGCGTGGCTCGAAAACTGTTGTCATTCAATGTAAGAACCTCTAAGTTGCTGCAGTTAGCTAGAGAAGAAAGGAACACTGAGTCATCATATTCTCCATTTCCAAGACGGTTGTGATGGAGTGCTAGTGCTGTGAGGTTGCGCAAACGTGCAAGAGAAGGAACTTTCCCCGTGAATTGATTCGTCCCCATAATAATGTGCCTCAGATTTGTGGCATTGGATAATGTAACTGGAAGCTGGCCTGTCAAGTTGTTTGTATGAAGATTGAGAAGTTCAAGCTTTGGGAGGGTGAGGCCAAGGTCAGGAGGGAGAGTGCCATGAATTTGGTTTCCTGGTGCAGAAAGAAGAGTTATGGAGGACAGATTATAGATTGATGAGGGAATGGTGCCCGAAAGCTTGTTTCGACAGACAGCAAAGTATGATAAACTCGTCAACCGGCCTATAGTTTCAGGGATTTCCCCCTCTAACCGGTTAAATGGTGTGGAAAGTGTTTGAAGAGATGACAAGTTCCCAAGTGAAGGCGGTATGTGTCCGGAGAGAAAGTTGTGATCAAGCTGAATCACCTCAAGAACCGGCAAGTAGCTCAGCTCGGGGGGGATTTCCCCTGACAGTTTGTTTTCGCGTAAGCTGAGGAAAGTGAGGTCTGAGCAATGGGATATGTTGGATGGAATTGCACCTTCGAAAGAGTTACCATCAAGGTCTAGTCGTTGCAGCCTCCGCAACTGGCCTATTTGGTCGGGGATTGTGAGGCTAAAGTGGTTTCTTCGAAGGTCTAAGACCTCAAGAAAGGTCAGGTTTCCTATGCTTGGTGGCAAGGACCCTCCTAATTGCTTTGACTGCAGATCCAAGATGGTGACCCTCCCTTGCTGGCTGCAGGAAACGCCACGCCAGTCACAGAAATGGACAGAGTTGTTCCACGAGCTCATAAGATGGTGAGGATCATGAGTTACTTTACTCTTGAATGCAAGTAGAGCTAGGCGATCAGTCTCATTCCCACCCTGATAGGTTGCAGATATGGTGACTGCAAAACCTGAATGCAGCAAACAAAGGCAAAAGATAAGTATAGAAATAAGGCTGAACAACTCCATTTTGGTGCAAGAAACTTTTGTTTTATGGTTGCACATAGGAGATCAAAATGAGTTGTGGGTTTGGTCCTGGAAGAGCAAGGAATTTATAAGCAATGATGAGCAATGAATGCACAGAAGCAGCACCTGGTGGCAGTTCCAGGACGCAAGAAGCAGTGGAAGTCAATCTACGGCACTGGATTAGTCAAAAAGAAATTCAAAGAGGTGAGGTGTAGTAGGTTTGAATATAATGCAAAGAAGTTGCTATCAGCTGGAAATTAATGCCATGCATGTTGACCAATTTGTTAACTAAAACCATGTCAAGAACCATTCTTTATAGGGGTAAAGAGAAACCAGAAAGAATATCACAGGGAAAGGCAACAATATTCATATGATCCTTAGAAAGTTGAGGACATATTGATCTTGATTTAGAAGAAAATGAATGTAAGCATCAAAACACAAATTAACTTGTGTGCAATCAATGTCCTCTTATGATGTTAAAGTCAAGTACATATACCACACAATGTGGAGAAATCAAGCAATGTTAAAATCAAATACGCATCCTACACAACATCTACAAACTTGAACCATTCTCCTACAAGATCTTGTGTGAAATAAGTAATTCAATATACATAGAAGTGTTAATGCTATTTAGCAAACAGAAACAAAGTAAAACATAATGGTAAAGAAAATCAGATATGAGATAATGTTAAACTTAACTCCAAATCAAAAGGTAAAACTCACAAGTGGAGGAGCCGAGTACTAGCTAGTACTTTAAATGGTAGCTGACTTCACATTTTTCGACATGAAATTATTTAACAAGAAAACTGAACAAAATAACATTTCCTCCCTCCTACTCTCACTTTCACTTTCCCAAATTCTAAGAGGGGTTGTAGTTTTATTACTAAATAATTTTTAATTACTAAAACCATTTTGGGGTTCGAGTGGTTGTGAAATGATTCCATGATCTGAAAAGATTTGAGTGGTTGTAAAAGGATTTTGTTTGAAAAGAGTAGATTTTAATGAAATCGTCCCTCTAGTAGTAAAAATATTATTTATAAAAATATGGTCTTCGAAGTTGGTAAAAAAAAAAAAAAAAGTGTTTCTCCATATTGATTTGGAATAAGACATATATAATATACCAACCAAAGATGTTTGTAGTTAAAACAAAAAAAGATCTTGTGCTTAAGTTGAAAAAGAGTTTGTATGGACTCAAGTTGGGATTTAATTGAGTTGGGAAACTGACTTTTTAACTTTAAGTTTAGATTGCTTGTGTTCAAAGTGGTTTTCTAAATCAGCAGAAGCTAAAACAATTTAGCATTTAAATGCAACAAAAAGATTACAACACCAAATCTATCCCTTAATTTGAATCTACCAAAGATCATCCCATTTGTAGTATATTACAATGCTGAATACAATGTATCTTGGACTGCTGATTTATGCACTACTACAAGTCTGTTAACTTATCAAAATTGGAATTTGACCTCAAAGTGTACTCTGCTACAAGCTGTGCAAATGATGAAGATGTGTTTTCAAGCAATCTTGTTGGAGAATCATATTCCTCAATAAGCCCTGTACACACAGATTAAGAGAAATCAAGAACATGAAGCCTGAATAGCAACAAAGCCAAAACAAGCACATCAAATGGTGAAACTAAGTACTAACCTTGGTTTAGAAGCAACAACATGTCACTGTCTACAACAGATGTTATTCTGTGTGCAATGGTTATGACAGTGCAGTTCGAGAAGTGTTGCCTAAGGGTTTGTTGAATCAGATTATCAGTTGCTGTATCTACAGATGCTGTTGCCTCATCAAGCACCAAAACCTTGCTTTTCTTGAGCAGCACGCGACCTAGGCACACCAGCTGCCTCTGTCCCATGCTCCAATTCTCTCCATTTTCGCTAACTGTAACGAGTAATATAGGTTTCAAAACTTCCATTACAACTAGTTCCTACACCTCGAGTCGAGTAAGAGAGAAACAAACCTTTGGAGTCTAGCTTTTCCTCCTTCCTCCTCACTTCATCCCCAAGTTGGCACTTATAAAGAGCCTAAACAATTGAAAGAAGGTATCATTTATCAAAGGAAGAGTTCTTTGTCTAAATGAATATTGTTAAACTTGACTTCAACCCAAAAGCTTATTAAGCTGATAGGTGGAGGGCACGTGTGTATCAAGTGGCGACAGACTTCACATTCTTTCAACGGGGGATACATTAACAAATACAACTTACCTCCCATATCTGTTCGTCCGTGTACTCTTCAAGCGGGTCCAGGTTGCTTCGCACAGACCCTTCGAACATGGTTGGATCCTGGGGAATAATGCTCAGTCTCAATCTCAAATCATGCAATCCAATTGATGAGATGTTGATGTTGTCAATCATAATCTGACCAGCAGCGGGTTCAACAATCCGGAAAAGTGTCTGTATGAGAGTGGATTTTCCACTTCCTGTTCTGCCTACTATACCAGTTTTCAGTCCTCCAGGGAAAGTGCATGTCACACCTTGCAACACAAGAGGCAACTGTGGCGCATACCGGACCTATATTGAACCCATTGTTGTAAATTTCCTATTGAATAGCAATAATTAAAAAACTCAAGACAGATTAAACTCAGAATACCTGCAGATCACGAATATCAACTTCTCCGCGTGTTGGCCAAGAACTATTTGGGCGATTCTCTTCTATCACAAGTGGAGGCTCACTAGGAATTGTTGTGTACTGAAGAATTCTCTCAACTGATATAATTTTGTTCTCCAAATTGCAGAGGTTCCATATAACCCAAGCTTGTATCATGTTCAAATTAAGTCCATATGTCACAGCTAAGCCAGCAATGCCTTTACAAGCATGAAAAGAAAAGGTATTGGTCATGCTCAAAAACACATATAACCAAGAATATAAGATCTTGAAAAAATGATAGAAGCTAGAAGATAAAAACCTGGATCAATGACTCCTTCTGGGATTGAGATCAAGAATACTAGAAAGAAGGCAAATGTGACACAAGACAGCAAATCCAAACGGCAACAAAGCCATTCCATCGCACCAGCAATATGGAACTTAGGCCGGTTATGTGCATCCACCAGTTTCATATTTGCTTCTTTGAATCTCCATTCTTGATCAAAGCTCCTGATAGTTGCTGACCCTGAGATTGTTTCAGAAAAATGTTGTATAACAGGAGCTTTGCATACTCCCACCAAACGAGATAGTTCCCGTGCTGCAGGAATGTAATATTGCTGCAAAATGGCGAATGGCACGATGACATGGAGTGTAATAACAAATTAGATTCACATGGTCATCTCAAGTTATATACCTTATACCATATGCAGGTTGTAATGACAGGAATGAAGATGATGAAGACCTGCCACGCAACCTGAGACATAACTGCAATGATTCCAAAGAGCTGGATCATTGAGAATGCAAATGTTTCAACTTGATAGGGGATGCTTAAATCAACTGCACTTTGGTCCGTAGAAGCCTGTTTCAAAAGAATGACAAAGATAGGACCAATAACATCACAAAAGAGCATGCACTAGATGTTTTGTTTATGAACTTACTCTATTTAAGATCCGTCCACCCGGAGTGGCATCAAAAAATGACATGGGGGCGCGGAAAATGCACAAGTGCATTTTGTTGAAGAGTTGGGTTGCAGTCTTGTACCCTGCTGTCGCAAGAAGTGTGCTTCTCGCGAGAACACAAAATGAGCTTCCCATAGCCAAAGCTACATATACAATCATAAGCCTAGATCCTCCAACTGCAGGTTTCACATCCTTGGACACAGGAGTTGCCCAAGCCATCCAATAGTTGCTTCCAATTTGAAGTAGCTGAAAGAGAATCTGAGCCAGCAAAATAAAGGGGACAAGAGCTCCTCCATATGCTGTTGTGATATATTTCCAATATACTGAAAACTCAACCCTTCCTTTCTCTCTTTCTTCGTCTTGAACGAGCTGTCCTTTTTGCCCAACTATCTCATCTACCTTACCATTTTGAGCTTCTTTGTTGTGTTCTTTTTGCAAATTCTTGCTGGTATTCCCATCTTCTTCAATGATGCTTATTTTTTCAGAAACTTGACTTGTCTCTACAGAGTCAAGTGCTGATAAAGCTTCCTTATGTGCACCCACAAGTTCCATGAAATCAGTTCCTGAATTGAGAATATCATTGTATTTTCCAGCTTGTGTAATCCTTCCATCTTTCATAACCTAACACCAGAAATCATATTCTATATGTTCAACCCATTGACAGAAAAGCTTGAAAACTTAGAACTCCAATATTAGATTCAAAGTTGCTCACCAGAATAAGATCAGCAGCAGGCAAGAATTCCACTTGATGGGTCACATAAATCACTGTTTTGGAACTCAAAAACCCTAACAAACATTCCTGTCATGTAGAAGAAGAAAATAGTATATTTGGCTTAGCAAACTTTTCTTTGAGTATTCAGAAAAGAAAGATATAGCAGAGGAAAGGGAACAAAGACAAATAAGCCAAATGGATATGCAAGGATAACTAATCATCTCTTAATATAAAAAAGAAAAGAAAAAGAATGTTTAAATGTTTACATCAGCAAATGGTATTCATGCATAATTGGCAGTGGACTCAGCTTAAGAAAAGATGTGTATATGCATTTCCTGAAACAAAAATTGAGATGCATCAATTACCTTGAAAAGATGAGAACCCGTATGAGCGTCGACAGCACTAAAAGGATCATCGAACAGATAAATATCAGCATCTTGGTATAGAGCACGCGCAAGCTGTATTCTTTGCTTCTGTCCACCACTCAAATTGATTCCCCTCTCGCCAATAATCGTCTGATCACCAAATGAGAGAATTTCCAAATCCTTCGTAAGCGAACATGCTTCCAGGACCTTCTCATATTGTTCTATATCCATCTCCTTACCAAACAATACGTTGTCTTCTATCTTGCCACTTTGTATCCAAGCTGACTGAGCAACATAGGCCTTTGTCCCACATAACCTGAGGATCCCAGATATCTTGGGTACTTCTCCCAGGATACAGGAGAGTAAGCTCGACTTCCCCGAGCCAACAGTACCACAAACTGCAACCTTCATTCCATGGCACACTTTGATGTTTACATGATTCAGTGTGGGATTAGGGGAAGATAAGTCCCAAGAGAAGTTCCCATCCACTATTTCAATTGCTGCATCCGAACTACCGCGTGGAATTTTGTCTATAACATCAGGGTGCAAGTCTTCAAGTCGAAGAAATGACACAATTCTATCAAGGGAAACCTTTGTCTGAGCAATCATTGAGATAGTGTCAGGAAGAGCATATATTGGCTCTTGAAGAATCCTAAATGTTGCAAGTGCAGAGAGCAGCTTCCCTGATTCAAGTGGGACTCCTATGAGCATACAAGTACCAAAAGTGACCACAGCAACAAATGCAGGAGCACCCCAGAATACAGAACTTATCATGGCCAAAGTGTACACATATTTCTTCAACCATCCAGTTTCAATCTTCCTGAGTTCAACAATTTTCGACAGAAACTTCATCTCCCATCCCTGAAGCTTGAGAATCCTCATATTCCTTAAAACCTCAGAAGTCGCTTTCATCCTATTATCTTTTGATTCCATCAGCTTTTCCTGGATCTTCTTTTCCAATGATCCCAAAGGAATGTTTGTTAACATAACAATGACAGTAGCGACAAAAGTAGCAACGGATGCAAGACCAAGATTTTTATATAAAATCAACAAGGCAAAGGCAATTTGCACAAGGACCATCCATGGTTGATGCATGTACCAACTGAAGTCACCAACCCTCTCAGCATCAACTGTCATGAAATTGATGATCTCTCCGGTAGTATGGCTCTGCCTCGACTGGCATGAAAGGGTCAACCCTTTGTTGTAAATCATCGCAATAAGCAATGCTCGAATCCTAATCCCCACTTGCTGCAATCTAAATAGCCAGTGCCTTTGTGTGAGGCACTCAACAATCTTTGCAAACAAAAATGAAGAAACTAGTATGTACCCTTCATTTTTATATTGCCTCCGACCGTTAAGGTATTGAACAAATGAGTCAATAAGAAAGGGACCAACAAATGTAGCTGTTGTATACAGTATTGCCAAAAGGGCTGTCAACAAGATTTCTCTCCATGTTGAAAAAATCAGTGCTTTAACAAGTCTGAGTGTGGTCACTCCACTACTTGCACTGCTATACGACTCGAGCTTATTTTTAAACGCCGGGAAGGACCCGGCAACACTCTCTGTGCAAGCAAGCTGAGGAACATCCTCCAGGTCTAATGGTTTCTTGTTACCGACACCAATGAGAGCTCCCATCCATGTGAAAGTTAGAAGACTGAGAAAACTAGCATTGGAGTAAGGAGTGATGGTTTCATCTCCTTTTGTTGTTTCAGACTCAGCTCCATTACCTAAACTAGAATGACCATTCAAAAGGGGCTCTTCAAGAGAATCTTCATCCACAAACTTCCCAAACAACCCCACATAAAAGAAGAACAATCCAGTAAGGATGGAGACAACATCAGAAACTAAATGCTCAACAGTAAAAGCAATTTGCTTACTACACAGACTGACAGTGCCAATGACAAGGGAGTAACAAGAAATGGAGCAGTAGAAACCCAACCAGACTCTCAATAAAAATGGAAACTTTGGTTCACCCGAACTCGAGAATTGGGTGTGCAGATATACACAAAGAGCACCCCAACAAAGTGTTCTGAGCACAAAATCCAAAAGGGTAACCACATTTTCATTCCAAATGAAGTAGCTCAAGAGACAAAACACAAGATTAAATAACGAAACACACAAGCAACAAAACAGAGTGAGCTTGTATAACAAAACTTTATTGCTGTTTCTGAACCTCTGTTTTGAGGGCTCAGCCAGAGGACGACCCACATGAATTCTATCCCAAACCCAGGAGACTAGCAAGGACAGCAGTAGTAGGAGATGCAAGGAACCAGAGAAGCCTCGGACGAAAATGGGTTTGAGGAGAAAGTCGGTATCTGAGAACATTAGTGTGGAGTATAGTAAATGTGAGAATGTTGAAATGAACAGCTTCTTTGGTGAATCAAGAAGACCCATTTCTGAGTGAGGAGCAAAATTAGTTCTGTGATTTAAAGAAGAGATGGTCCAAGTTGGGTTTCAGGGGCGTAAGCGAGCGTGGTAAGCAAGACTTGGAAGACGGAGAGAGCAAAGAATGGGAAGGATACTGACAAAAGCTTGGAGAGACAGAGACAGAGCACAGTTCTCTGACTCCGCCAAAACGAAGGTATAATTTTGTTTAAAAAGCTATTTATTATTCTCACATTTTTTGAAATACATGCACATGTGAATGAATACAAAATAAAATATACAACACTAACTTCTTTTTACTCAAATTTAAATGCCATCGATCACATTTGGCACTAATTTTATACATGAAGCTAAACAATTGCACGTACTGCAATTGATGGAAGAAGCTAAAACAATTTAGCATTCCATGAATTTACCAAAGTTGACATTGGAAACAGTAAGATTGACATGCAGACTACTCTAACAAAATCTATCTCTTACCTTGAATTTACCTCAGGTTTATGCCATTAGCAGTATTACATGACTAAAATACAATGAAACCTATAAACTTTTATACCACACCTCACTACCATATCAAACAGTAACCGCTACATTGTTATCGTCGTTGTCTGAGAACTTATCTTTATTGAGCATTGCTTAATCCACTTTGGACATTCATTTATCTGATAACTTCTCGAAACTGGAATTTGACCTCATTGTGTACTCTGCTACAAGTTGTGCGAACGATGATGACTTATTTTCTAGCAATCTTGTTGGAGAATCATATTCCTCAATGAGCCCTGTTCATGGATGGATTAAGAGAAATCAAGAACTTGAATAATGAATAGCAACAGAGTCGAACACTTGATATAGAATGCAGACTTACCTTGCTCTAGAAGCAAAACCATGTCGCTGTCAAGAACGGATGTTATTCGGTGTGCAATGGTTATGACAGTACAGTTGGTGAAGTGTTGCTTAAGGGTTTGTTGAATCAGATTGTCAGTAGCTGTATCGACAGATGCTGTAGCTTCATCAAGAACCAAAACCTTACTTTTCTTGAGAAGCACGCGGCCTAGGCATACTAGCTGCCGCTGACCCATACTCCAGTTCTCTCCATTTTCATTAACTGTAACGCACCCATACACAAGACAAGTAAACAAACAAGTTGGATTTCCTGAAATATGGGTTTCGAAAGTTCCCAACACAACTGATAAACTCACTGGAGTTGAGTAGAGAGAACAAACCTTTGGAGTCTAATTTTCCATCTTTTCTCCTCACTTCATCTCCAAGTTGGCACTTATCAAGAGCCTACACAACAATCAGATAATTAGGAAAGTGGGTACTATTTATCAAGAACGATCGTAGAAAAGCTGAGGCTTTGATTCATCGAAGAGATGTAACAACAGAAGAGTTCTTCCTAGTCAAATAAATTCAACTCACCTCCCAAATCTGTTCGTCTGTGTACTCTTCAAGCGGGTCCAGGTTGCTTCGTACGGTCCCTTCAAACATGGTTGGATCCTGGGGAATAATGCTCAGCCTCAACCGCAAATCATGCAATCCAATTGATGAGATGTTGATGCCATCAATCATAATCTGACCAGCAGCAGGTTCAACAATACGGAAGAGTGTCTGTATGAGAGTAGATTTTCCACTGCCTGTTCTCCCTACAATACCAGTTTTCAGTCCTCCAGGCAAAGTGCATGTGAGGCCTCGCAACACAAGTGGCATCTGTGGCGCATATCGGACCTATATTGAACACATTATTGTAAATTTCTTATTGAAAAGGAAATTGTTGAAAAATTCAAGACAGAATATACTCAAAATACCTGCAGATCACGAATATCAACTTCTCCGCGTGTTGGCCAAGAACTATTTGGGCGATTCTCTTCTATCAAGAGTGGAGGCTCACTAGGAATTGAGGTGTACTGAAGAATTCTCTCAACTGATATAATTTTATTCTCCAAATGGCAGAGGTTCCATATAACCCAAGCTTGTAACATGTTCAGATTAAGTCCGTATGTCACTGCTAAGCCAGCAATGGCTTTGTAAACGAAAAGAATATGTATTAGTAATGTTCACATTCATATATTATCAAGAGTGGGATCTTGAGAAATGATAGAAGCTATGAGATAAATACCTGGATCAATGACTCCCTCTGGAATAGAGATCAAGAATATTAGAGAGAAGGCAAATGTAACAGAAGACAACATATCCAAGCGGAAACAAAGCCATTCCATTGCACCCGCAACATGGAACTTGGGGCGATTGCACCCATCCACTAGTTTCATATTTGTTTCCCTGAATCTTGATTCTTGATCGAAGCTCCTGATGGTTGTTGACCCTGAGATCGTTTCAGCAAAATGTTGTATCACAGGAGCTTTGCATACTCCCACTAGCCGAGCTAGTTCTCGTGCAGCAGGTATGTAATATTGCTGCACAGTATCAAGTTGTGAGGACACCTTGTCTAATGAATAGCCATAATTGATGTATAAAACAAAATGACACAGGCTCGTGGAATGAAATAAATTATTTTAGAATATTTTCTATAAGAACTAAGAAAATTTGATGGATAGAACTATAAGAATTGATTCAAAGAACTTTAAAAGAAGTAAAACAACACAATATGTAACACATGAACTTGGTTTTATCCATATGGGGTGCAAGGTGAGACATGTATGCAGAACTATGTTATTTGGGTAAAAACATGATACAAAATTCGAAAGGTCGCAAGTTTTACCTGGTACCATATGCAGATTGCTATCACAGGGATGAAGATGATGAAGACCTGCCATGCAACCTGAGACATAACTGCAATGATTCCAAAAAGCTGGATCATTGAGAACGCAAATGTTGCAACTTGATAGGGGATATTCAGGTCAACTGCAGTTTGGTCTGTGGATGCCTGTTCCATAAGGATGAGAAAGACAGGATCATTGTTAAAGTGAAGTTAAAAAAAAGCTATGTTACCAATAACACCATATTTTGGCTTTCAAAAAAGTTAACCCTTACTCTGTTTAGAATCCGTCCGCCAGGGGTTGCGTCAAAAAATGACATGGGTGCACGAAAAATGCACAAGTGCATTTTGTTGAAGAGTTGAGTTGCAGTCTTGTACCCAGCTGTTGCAAGAAGTATTGCTCTCACAAGAACACAAAATGAACTTCCAATGGCTAAACCCACGTATACAATTATGAGCGTAGATCCTCCAACTGCAGGTTTCACATCCTTCGACACAGGAGTTGCCCAAGCCATCCAATAGTTGCTTCCAATTTGAAGTAGCTGAAAGAGAATCTGTGCCAGTAATATAAAGGGGACAAGAGCTCCTCCATACGCTGTTGTGATATATTTCCAATACACTGAAAACCCAACCCTTCCTTTCTCTCTTTCTTCTTCTTGAACGAGCTGTCCTTTCTGCCCAACTATCTCATCTACCTTGCCATTTTGAACATCTTTGTCTTCCTCTTTTTGTAAATTCTTGCCAGTATTTCCATTTTCCTCAGTGATGCTTATTTTTTCAGAAACTTGACTTGTCTCTACAGAACCGAGTGCTGATAAAGCTTCCTTATGTGCACCCACAAGTTCCATAAAATCAGTTCCTGAATTGAGAATGTCATTGTATTTTCCAGCTTGTGTAATCCTTCCATCTTTCATAACCTAACAACACAGAAATTATATTCCACATGCTAAGCCCATAGAAAAGCCGAAAAAATTCAGTTTTTTATGATAACAAAAAAGAAGGAAAAGAACACCATTTGATTCTGAATTGCTCACCAGAATGAGATCAGCAGTGGGTAAGAACTCCACTTGATGAGTAACATAAATAACTGTTTTTGAATTTAAAACCCCTAGCAAACATTCCTGTCATATAGAAGAAGGAAGATAAAGCATAAGAAAGGAAACAAATATGAATAGGTTTAATAGACATGCAAGGATAACTAATAAAGAACTTTCAAATGTTTACAACAGTAAATTGTATTAGTGCATAATTTGGAAGGTAAGTTTTCATTACATGCAACAGCATTGTAAATCTAATAAAAAAATAGGTTCAGCTTAAGAAACGAAGTGTATATGCATTGCTTGAAACCAAACAAACAGTAACAAACAGAAACAAGAATTTGGATGGATTAATTACCTTGAAAAGATGAGATCCTGTATGAGCATCCACCGCACTAAAAGGATCATCGAACAGATAAATATCAGCATCTTGGTATAGAGCAC